>JAPPVO010000059.1:77303660-77553257 GCA_030407325.1 Camellia japonica | reverse complement strand
AGCTTTGTCATTTTGCATTAAACTTACTGTTACAAATGCGTGAAGATACAATAAAAGAAAAAATCAAAATAATAAAAGAGGGGCTGCTATCGGATTGGGATTTGTCTGTAACCTTCAAAGCTGTGGACGGTTGCTCTTCCTGGGTCATCAACTGGGGTTGGTTAAAAAAGGTTATAATTTCTTTGGCTTACTAGTGTAAATTAGGGGAGTAGATTTATCAAAAGCTGATGGCCTAGTTTCCCCCCTTGCCTCTTTTCGAATAATGTCTGGGGTTTTGCTCATAGAACAATGGAAATTGACCACATCAATGTACTATAGGGTAGCTGACAAGACTACTGGTCTATGGCACATAGATGTTCCATGGAAGCTCTTCATTTAGCTTTAAGCATGGCAGCTTGTTGGAAATGGATCTCTGTGTTGGGAGGTGGCGGACTATACCACATGATGCTGCTTCCTATTGCTAAGGAATTCTTTGTGAGAGATCTTCTATATTCATCTTCTCTCATTATCTTATAAATTGTTGCTCTGACTATATTTTTTTTCTCAATAACAACAATCTAACCCGGGATCATTTCAGTGTTCTAGCTTAAACATAAAAACAAAATTCGCATAATGATGAAGTATGAATTCAATAACCTAAGCCATAAACCAACATGAACATTTGACAACAAGAATTTGGCACATTAAATGCATGAGAAATACCTGGAATCCTTGCGAGAAGAACATGTGACCGGCGAAGAACATCAGCAATCTCCCTCGCTCGACCCGCCCGAATCAAATCCTTAATATCATCGTTCGTGAATGCACTGGGTATACCAAAACAACCGATCAAAAGAAGCAAACCCCGACCGTCAATCTGACAAGCTTTAACCAGACCCCCCTCACTGATGAGCCTCTTCCTCCAATCCAACGCCGACGACTCTGCCTCTTCTTTCACCTTAGCCTCAATCTCATTACCATCAAACCCCATCATCAGAAAAAACTCAAGAATCAAAACCGAAGCTTGTCTTCCCGGAATCATCGGCGAGTCCTTGCAGTAGGCTTTGATCCCCTGAAGGAAAAACCGGCCGAAACAATCCAACACGAGCTTCGCAGGGTTTTCCGCAAACTTCAAAGCCGATGGAACTTCTTCACGAAGCTTCGAAACATTCGATAGATTCGATGAGATATACCTTCGAATACTGCGACTACACATCCTTTTGCAATACGATTCGATCTCCGAATAAGACGATTGATTATTATCCGTAGCTTGTTCCGATTTATCCAATTCAGCTACAGTTGTCGTCTCCGGTACATCGGAAGCTAGGGTTTCGGCGATAGGAACAATTGCAGTGGCGGTTATTGTCTCCTCCGGTACGTCGGAAGCTAGGGTCTCGGCGATCGGAGCAATAGCAGGGACGGTTGTTGCCTCGGGTACTTGGGAAGATGGGGTTTTGGTGATTGGAACAATTGCAGGGGCCGTTGTTGTCCCAGGTACCTGGGAAGATAGGGTTTTGATGATCGGAACAATTGCAGGGGCGATTGTTGTGTCCAATACGGGGGAAGATAGGGTTTTGGAGAGAGGAAGAATTGCAATTGGAGGAGAGGGGTGGGAATTGGGGAGCAATTTGGAGTCGATGGAGGTTCGGATGAAATGGAGGTGTTCGTGAAGCTCGTCGTAGCGGCGGTGGAAGGTGGAGAGGGCGGCGGAGAGATTGCGAAGGTGGGTCACTGAATTGATAAAATGGGTTTGTTGTTGTGGATTGTTTGGGACTGTGAGTTCTTGTTTGATGAGGGTTGGGGGTTGCGAGGGTAGGGGTGGCGGCGGTGAGGGGTTGCGTTCCGCCTTGATCGACGGAGGAGGGGCGGCGGTGGGAGACATGATGGTGACGGTGGTCTTTGCTATGCGAAGAAAAAGAAGAAGAGTTTAACACTTTGGATTAGGAGAGAGAAATATGGCCTACGGTTTCCCAAGCTGTCTCCCAATCGGAAAATTATTAAGGGCGGGTTGGGCAGAAGATTTGGGCTGAGTTGGGCCTATTTCATTGTAAAATGATAAAATAATTTTTTTAATTTACGGCTGGTTTGGTAATCTTTAAAAAAGTTTAAAAAATTACTAAAAAAATTAAAAAATTATCACTATTTATAAAAAAAAAATATTTAAAAAATAATATACAAATATTAATTTAAATGGTAAATTAATATAAAAGTTCAATCCGACCAACCCATCAACGTACGGACACGTCAGCCACCTACAATGAAAGGAAAAACAAAAAATAATATGTGTACATTCACTTATTTGCATGGTAAAGTTGGGCCTGTGAGGCTCCACCATGGGTCTCGTTTTGATAATTCAAACCGTTCAATATGTAGAACTCGTCTAGTACTATATGCTTGTAAAAAATCACGTCTATCAGATATTGCTAATTATATGATCAAATCAGTTTTGTATAAAAATTGGATGGTATTATAGTTAATAGTTGACAAAGAAAACTAACACGATCAGATAGTTATCGATATCCAATCAACGTGATTTTTAATAGTACTTGATGAGTTCTACACATTGAACGGTTCCGATTATAAGTGGTGGGCCCCCATGGGCCAAACAACACCATCCAATCAAAACCCGAGAAGTAGACAACATTTTCTTATCTACTCACCCAGCCAGTCACCACTGCCATTCCGTACGGCTCCTACCCTATCTTCTTCTACACACTTATTTATACAATTTTTTAATACATATTTTTTCATAAAAAGTCAAAAAGTTAATCCAAACATCTATATTTTTTTCCTCAACTTTTTAGTCCAAAAAGATAAAAAGTGCACTTATTTAGGACACTCTAAACAATCCCTTAATAAGATAAAATGTTATATTTAAATAAAAGACAAAATAAATTTTTTAATTTAATAAGACAAAATGTTACATTTAAATTATTATTATTTTATGTTTTTTCTTACAAAAGTCAAAAAAGTCAAAAAAATCTATCCCAAATAAGATTTTTTAGCCCCATGTTAAAATAGGCAAAAAATCAAAAAGGTAAAAAGCCAACCCACATCCCAAACTAAGGCTAAGGCTATGTTTGACATATTATTTTGGGGTTATTTTAGTCATAAAAAGATAAAATAGGTTAAAATGTTATGGGTGATTCTACTTACATCACCATTTAACCTCTTTATACCACACATCTCATTACACCACTAAAAAAATATATATAATTCTCATTACACCCCCAATATATTATCAAAACTAATCCTAAATTAACTATTTCATCTCTTTACACCACTAATTTTTGGAGGAAAAGAGAGAAGTAGCAGAGGAAAAGAGAAAGCAGGGAAGACGAGGGGTTCTAACGCAAAGAATACGAGTTGTTCAGACGGCGAGAAGGGGTTCAAACGACGTTGTGGTTTGTGTTACTAGCCAAAACGATTGAACTCATTCTTCTCATTCGCCAAAGGTAAGTGAAAAACTCTTATTTCTCTCTCTATATTGACAGACATATATATGTATCTCTATCATCTATATCATCATTTTTTGTGAATAAACAAAGAATAACACATTCCCAACATAGTTTTGGTGGTTTTGATCTTCAAATTTTAGTGAGTTTGTGATTTTTGGTGCTAGTTTTGAATGTTGAAGTTTAGATTTTTGTTTTCTATTTTGTCAGATTTTTTTTCTCTATTTTGCATGTGGTTTTGAATGGTGAAGCCTCCTTTTTGAAGGTCTATCATAATTTTTCCCTAACAAAATCTAACCAACTATAAATCAGTTCTTATTTACTCTTTTTGGTTGCAATAGGCAAATGTATTATTTGCTTTCCATGAAACTTTACCTAGGTTTAAGAACCTTATATGGAGCAAGATCCATTTTACTGTTGGTATTGCTTTATTCGTAAGATTAATTGGATCAAAATGATAATACAAAATTCAAAATGTTGAACTATTAAATAACTATCACCAATTGATGCTTATCCCCGCCCCAAAAAAACAAAATTAAAAAATAATAATAATCTACCACTAAGTTGTAAGTCTGTGTGAAGTTTTTCTTAAAAGACCTTACTAATTGAGAAACCTAAACTTGAGATGAGATTTAGGGACTCTCGAATTTATTGGGAAAAAAAAATGTAGTAACACTAATAATATTTTGTGTGCTCACGTAAAGGATCTCTTAGAGGATCTATTGTAGGCTAATGGTAGATGGGAAAAACCATGGTGCATTAGAAGACATATTAATGTTGTTGGATAGATGCCCATTTGAGGGACGTGGAGTTTCACACATATTTCCACGACTATGAGTGAGTTCTTGGATTTCATAGATGTTCTTGAGTTGATGGATATACCTTTAGATGGGGTAAGATAAATGTTCTGTAATAATAGAAAGATACATACCCTTTCAAGGATTAACCCTTTTTTTTTTCTTTTTCTTTTTCTTTTTTATCTCTTTGGATTAGGAAGAGCACTTCTCCCCCTATTCTTCAACGTTATCTACATCCAATCTTGGACCATATTCCCATTATTTTTGGGTTGTGGAGGCTTTTAGTTTTTAGCTTTGGATTGTGAAGCATAGTGGTAAAAAGTAGTTGATGAGTTTTTTTATGACCAATACATGGTGGAAGTGGTTTGACAAGATAAGGATAGGATGATGTGGGAAGATAATAATGAAAAATTCTCATTCAAATCCTACCATGATATACTTGGCATTAGCACAAATATATATTTTCCTTGAAAAAAAATTTGGAATTTGGAAATTAGGGCCTTTATCTAAGGTGCCTTTTTTTTTTTTTATTATTAAGACAATATCCTTCGATTTTATCCTCACTACTAATAATTTAGGTAGCAAGCGTAAAATGTTACCAAAATTACATGTGGGGATATAATAATGGCCCGGCGCGGCCTAAGTGGGCTTCGCGAGCTCCCGTCTTTTTAGCCGGCCAACCTGGTCCATGGGCCAAAAAGTGGGACCCAGGCCCAAGCCCAAGCCCACTCATAGTAGGGCCTGGGCTTGGGCCTTGGGCCGCGGGGAGAGAGGCCTAGTCGGGTTTTTTTTTTTTTTTTTATATTTTTTATTAGGAATGAAAATTTTAAAAAAATTATACTAGAGTATTTTAGTTAAGATTAATGAAATATTTTGTTTGGTTATGTAATATTTCATGGTGATATTTTGGCAAGTAGTGATTTTAGTCTAAAAGCCCAAAAGTCACTAAAAAAATTAAAAAGCTTACAATTTTTATCCTACAAACCTATACATTGTGCCTATAAATGTTTTAATAATTGTTTTCAAACCTACAAACCTACAAACCTATAAACCTATAAATGTTTTCAAGTTCAAGTCTATTTTAAAAAATAATAATAATAAAAAATTAATAATTTAAACATGACTGATGTTTGCAAGTTTGTCGTCATTGTCACAAGTATAATGCATGGGTACAATGTCGTCATTGTCATTGTCACGGGTACAAAAATTAATTATTTATACTATTGTTTTCATATCTTTTCATAAAAAGTTAAAAAATTCTTCTCAAACATACAAGTTTTTTTATATTATATTTTAGTCAAAAAGTCAAAAAATTACTAAAATAGCATATTCCCAATATTAAATTATTTATATAACATTTATTAAATGAATAATTTTTATTTCAAAATGAAATAAAATATTATAAAAATTGATATTATTAAATAAATTAAGTGTAAATTACTGATGATGGTAGAGTAATTGCATCACTATAGGTCAAGTACATTGCAACTAGGTTGACACCTACTAACCTATCAATCATTTGCATTATACTCCACCTCAATAATCTAATACAAAAAAAAAAGAAGAAAAAAAAAGAAGAAATGAAATAGTAAAAAATAAATTGTTGATTAATCATCGGAGGAGACAGACATTTCAGTCGCGTTGCCCGAGAATATGTCATCCAAATCATTTCGAATCCGCTCATTTTCACTATAATTTTTTCTTCTTGTAAGTGCATGCATATGATCTCTGGATATCATCAGTGCCTCAACCATTTCGAGTGAAAACCTGCTCCGGTAATTACTCAGCACCCATCCACCTGCACTAAAAGCTGTTTCCGAAGCAATTGTAGAAATAAGAATGGTTAGTGTATCACAGGCCATCTGTGAAACTACAGGCCACATAGTTTTATTTTGTTTCCACCATTCCAAAATGTCAAAATCATCGAAATGATCCACTGACGGGCTTTCCAAATAACGTTGTAATTCAGAACTACTTACACTTATATATTGAGATATTCTTCTACTTTTTATTGCTGAAAAAACACTTAATCTCCCCCCTCGAGATGAGACTACTAGTGTAGTGTGTGTAGGTGTATTTATAGATGCAGCTGCCCTATATTCTTCAAATAATCTATTACCACTACAAGAATTTTCACTTTTGGCGACAAAATTTTTAGTTGCCAAAAGTCAATTTTTAGTTGCTGAAGGGCTTTAGCGACTAAATTTTTTGGTCGCAAAATTAATAGCCGAAGAGTAGTCGGGAAAACTAATTGGCGACTAAAATTATTTTAGTTGCCAAATGTATTCATTTGCCGACTAAATATTTAGTTGCCAAAAGGTTGGACATTACATTAAATTAGACCCTTTTCGGCGACCAAACTTTTAGTCGCCTAAAGTCCCACCTTTTTAGCTACTAAAATTTTAGTCGGCAAAGAGTTCTTTTTTAGCTACTAAAAATTTAGTTGTTGAAAGTCTTATCTTTGGCTACTAAATGTTTAGTCGGCAAAGAGTTCCTCTTTTGGCTACTAAATATTTGGTAGCCTAAAGTTCTACATTTTTTGCTACTAAAATTTTAGTCGGCAAAAGTGTGTTTATAATTTAGTTTTTTGTTTTTAGCTATGAAATATTTTAGTTGCCAAATGTTTGATTTTTTTTTTTTTTTTGGCTACTAAAGTTTTAGTCGCCAAATGTCTTTTTTTTTTTTTGGCTACTAAACTTTTAGTCGCTAAATGTCTTTTTTTTTTGCTACAAAACTTTTAGTCGCCAAATGTCTTTTCCCAATTTCTTTTTAGTTACTAATTGTTTAGTCATCAAATTCATGATATTATGTTTTATTGCAAAATTATAATTTCTCTACAACCTGTCTATATACAATGCAACCTGTAATATGTATAAAAACAAAATGATACATACTATCAATCATTCCACAATCTGCATCTATATACCAAAAATAAATAACATTAAATATCAAAGTCAATACAAATCAACTATTGTCCAAACTAAAATAATAATTCCATACAAAATATATCATACAAAAATCAAAGCCCTCCGTATATCAAAAAATACATTTACTACCAAACGAAATTACCATTTAGCATGGTACAAATTACCATCGTAATCTATACCACAACAAAAGGTGATATATGTATCACGACAAAAGTTTTCTATGGACCATGACAAAACGTCCTATATGTATGCCAACAAATGGTATATATGTACCACGACAGAAGGTGATCTATGTACTACGACAGTCATTATCGGTTGAGTGCCAAAAGTTTTCTGTATCAGTAATAATGAACTACACAAAAGCTGAGGACGACAAAAGTATTATATTAGTTCTACACAAAAGTGAAAATTCTTCTTCATACACCAATATGGATTATCCACAAGTCCACGCAACAAAGCCATTTACAAAGAAAAACAAAAAACGAAACATTAGAATTTGTTATAAAATATCAATTCAGTCAGCCATATGAAACATGTTCTAACATGTATTTCAGGTAGAACAATTGAGAAATGTCTTTTTGGAAATAAAAGAAAGTATATATATATGTATCATGCAATATTTATTTCAACCAACTGCACAAACAATGTAATATGTAATTTCTTCGTCCTATAAATATACAAAGGCAATTATTAGAATATGTAGATATTATTTTAATAAAGTTGTTGCTTTTTTAACTAAGTGTTGCAAGTTTTTCGACTAAGTGCAAGGCGTGTTCGGGGGCTGTTATGAATTTTCGCCTCCGGAAAGCCCTTTTTCGAGTAAGTTTAGGGCATATTCGGCTCTAACTCCCAACTGATGGGTCCGAATTATATTCCATCATATCTCACAAGTCCTAGTTGTCATGGCGAAGCTATCTGTGTGAGCTACACGGTGTTCGGGGGCTGTTTTGAATTTTCACCCCTGAAACGCCATTTTTCGACTAAGATTAGGGCGTTTTCGACTCTAACTCCCAACCTACGGGTCCGAATTACATTCTGTCAGTTCTCACAAGTCCTATTTGTCTTAGCGAAGCTATCCGTGTGAGCCACACGGTGGTTCGAGGGTTGTTTTAAATTTTTGCCCTCGAAACGCCCTTTTTTGACCAAATTTAAGGCATATTCAGCTCTAACTCCCAACCTACGGGTCCAAATTACGTTCCGTCAGTTCTTACAAGTCCTATTTGTCATGGTGGAACTGTCCGTGTGAGCCACACGGTGGTTCGGGGGCTGTTTTGAATTTTCGCCCCCGAAACACCCTTTTTCAACTAAGTTTAGGGTGTATTCGGCTCTAACTCCCAACCTACGGGTCTGAGTTACGTTCTGTCTATTGTCACAAGTCCTATTTGTCATGGGGGAACTATCCATGTGAGCCACACGGTGGTTCGGGGGGCTGTTTTGAATTTTCACCCCCGAAATGCCCTTTTTCAACTCAATTTAGGGCGTATTCGGCTCTAACTCCCAACCTACGGGTCTGAATTACGTTCCGTCAGTTGTCACAAGTCCTATTTGTCATGGGGGAACTATCTGCATGAGCCACACAGTGGTTCGGGGGCTGTTTTGATTTTTCACCCCCGAAATGCCCTTTTTCGACTAAGATTATGGCGTTTTCAGCTCTAACTCCCAACCTACGGGTTTGAATTACATTCCATTAGTTCTCACAAGTCCTATTTTTCATGGTGAAGCTATCCGTGTGAGCCACATGGTGGTTCGGGGGCTGTTTTGAATTTTTGCCCCTGAAACGCCCTTTTTCGACTAAGTTTAGGGCGTATTCGGCTCTAACTCCCAACCTACGGGTCCGAATTACATTCCGTCAGTTGTCATAAGTCTTATTTGTCATGGGGAAGCTGTTCATGAGAGCCACACGGTGGTTCAGTGGCTGTTTTGAATTTTCTCTCCTGAAAGCCCTATTTCGACTAAGTTTATCGGCTATAAACATTCCTAGTGGGCTGATTGAGTGCCAAATGAGAAGTTAATGCATGTGAAATCTGATTTAGAATTTCTGAAAGAAAATTTTCATTCTCCAAGTTAAGGGAGCTCCTAGTTGGTAGTGAAAGCTATAGAGGAATAGCACCACATAAACAAACAGCTAAATGATTTCGTATTCGAAAGTTGGCTAACATAAAGTAAAAAGTGATTTTAGTTCAAATAAGAATCTTAAAGGAATTATAAAAATAACCAAAACTGACCCAAAAACACTAAAGAAAGTTGTCAAAGTAAATAGATAAGTTTGAGTAAAAATGAACACATGCACGCGCGCACAGATTAACTACATGGACCAAACACGTGACAAAGTACATAAACTATCTTAAAAGGCTTCTGTTTTGCATATGGTTTATGAAAGATTAATCACAAGGACCAAACATGTAACGAAGTATCACATAAACTAACTACCCAATAACAACTATCTTCATTTTCATTTCTCCTTTAGAATGTTTAAGATGATGCAGTTGAAACTTATATTAAGTGACCAAAGTATAAGGTTCTTTCTTCACCAGTAATGTTGATTTCCAGTTCCACAACAAAAACTCATCTCTAAACCATAAGGATGCTTGACCTCCTAATACTTACATTGCTATGATTAATAACAAAAAATTACCGAAAAGATATATAATTATCTGCACAAAAATAAGGAAAAGATTTTCCCACCTTTATATTTGAACAAGGAAACTTTACGACAATTGTTTCCCTTCATCCTTTCCATATATACGCTGAAGTTCACGAGTAGCAGCTAGGAAAGATTCTGAAGCAGAGAAAAAAGAGTGCATGTGAGTAGGAAGGCATTGTATCAAAACATATTGAACTGTCACTCACTGGTAACTAAACCAAATAACTTGAATTACCTTTCCAAAGACCGAAAGATTTGTGTATGTTGTTTAACAGTGGGCACATTTTCCTCATATTTACTTTGGGCTAAAGCTGGATGGCAACCAGTAAGCAAAGTTGGAGCATTCAAATGCAATAGAGGGGACTCAAAAACCTAGTGGATTCTATTAAAAAAACAATGGTACGTTGTGAATAAAATCAGGTTTCTCTATGTATAACACGCGTAAATCTGAGATGAATTAAGTCTCCTAATCAACCTTATGTATTCCTCTACTTCACTTGTATTCTGTGAAATGACAAAATGATTGTATCATTTCTTACCAGAGGACTTGTGTATGTTGCTCATTAATTTAGAGCCACATACATTATATATTAAACATTTGCATACACACACACAACATTATTATACATATCCACACAGCATTATATACACACACAAACATTCACCTGCATATATTACACATCATGTTTGAAATTCATCATAAATTCTTGAGCTCTTCAACTTTGGGGATTTAGTCAAACCATCCTCAAGTAAAAAAATAAAATCCAAAATGAAACTATAGAAAGTTAAAAACAATTAAAATTAGAGAAAAAAAAGACAAGATAATCACTGGAAATTCCACATCGTGAATTTATGATGAAAACAAATTTGAGTTTCTCACTCAAATCACCATCTCTAATACATATAAATATATACCAACATCAAGAGTTGGCAAAAGAATCATTATTCCAATTAGTTAGTTACATGAATTATGCAGAAGATTGTTTTTATGATGAGTAAATAGCAATTCTGGCTTTCCACAGCCACCGACTACTCTCGACACTCTTAGGAATTTTGTTTGAAGGGGTCATTCAATTCCTCCCCCCTCCCCAAGTTAGAATTATATCAAACTAACCTCAAATAGATGAAATTATTCATAAAATAAAAATTCTTTCAGCTCAATGGGCTCACAGTACACCAAGCGCGGCCCTTGAAATTATTCCAGCTCAATGGGATCACAGTAGAGTAGTTAGTCATATATTAGGCATCAAATTTAATTTTGAACTTTCACATGAATGATTGACAAATCAAGGCGATTATCTTTGCTTATTCGCTTATTCACAGTGAAAATGTAGATATTCCACTATCCATTGTCTTCAAAAACAAAAATCCAACTGACAAAACCTTATTTAATTATCTTTTCTATTCTGCAGTTTAGATGGTAAGAGCAACAAATTCTTTTCCAAAAATATTTAATTTCCAACCAAAGAGGAACAAATCCTATAAGTAAAAACCTCAATCAAATCCTTTCATACAACTTCGAACTTTAAGGTTTCAAATTCCCATGGGAATTGCTAAGAAAGCAGAGGAATATGAACCAAACAAATTTTACTCAAACGAATCTTCATCAATCTTCAACAAGTGAAAAAACTAATTTCTCCCAAGTAATACTAAGTTTTCAATCACTTTTTTCATCAACCAACATACCGAAGGAGGCCACATTTAAATACCCAAACAATACCCCCCCCCCCAAAAAAAAAAAAAAAAAAACTTAAATCCAAGTACTTAAATCCCTACATCTCCTTATCAACCAAGTCATGCGTCCACAGTTCTACATATAACATAAAATCAAAACATAGAAGGAAAAAAAATGAACAAATAAAGATTAACCACGCAGGTAGGGGTGGAATAAGTCTAGGTTGCAAGGTATGTACATAAAAAAAAATTGAGTTAGTTTGCTACATGAAGAGAAGTATGTCATGAAGAGAAAAAAACCACCTAGAATACAACGATATAAATGACAACATGCTTACAAATTGAAGTCAACTTGAACTCCGAGAAAATGATGCTTCCAATATATGCAAAACTCAAAATTTATTTTAGTCATTTGCTTAACATCATGAGGATTACTAGAGAGAGAGAGAGTTAACTCATGGAGAATATTGAAAATAGTTAATAAAGGACAACAAAGACCATTTGCAAGCAGATTGTGCAAAGGGAAGAAAACAATAGCAATTATAAGAATAAGTAAGGTATCTGCTTCCTTGAGTAATATCAACAATAACTTCCATTCATTTCAAATCTCTTTTTTATACATCAAAAAAATATTATCTTCGTAAGCACTTCAGCCATTCAAGACAATAGCCAGTGATCACACACAAAAAATAATCTAAAAATCAATCTCTGGAAAATAACAGATACAAATGGCAGCAAACCTTATGTAGCCAATGTGGACTCTCTGCACAGAATGCCATGGCAAGAGCAAGCATTGCAGCTGGAATTGCAGATACCCAAAAACATAAACGCCACCTAAGCAAAAAGTATAATAATTTTTTTACCAACCACTTCTTACTAGACAAAAATAAATTAATAAAAAATAACAATAAAAATGTTCAACCAGTTTAGTTCCTAATAAAATTAAAAATACTATAGCATTCATTCCTTTTTGCTTACCAACCAACAATGCTCTTGGCAGGGATTCCAATGAACAGAGCTCCGATTAGTCGAAGACATGTTGCAATCTGAATGAAGCTTCCATAAGTACCCCGAACAAAAGAAGGAGAAACCTGTTCATACATACAAGTAAAACCAGATAAGAGAGAAGAACTCCTAGAATATGGATCTCTAAGTTACCAAAAAATACAAACAAATAAATTTGACACCTATACATTTTGCGCTATAAATGCAACAAAATATGGTTGTTTTACCTCTGTGATATAGAGAGATGCAACAATGGGGCCCACAAATCCATAACACAAAAATCAAACCCATAAAACAAAAATCAAACCCATTTTAGACATGAAGAATTTCATAATTTCATAGAAATCAAACACTTCAACCAATGAGCCCTTAACCGAAATCAGTACAAAAATAAACTAAAAAATCATATAAACCCTAGATGAAGTATGAGAAATGGGGAAATAGGGGAAGGGGGAGAGAGAGAGAGAGAGGGAACCAGAGAGATGACTTGATATATATATATATAGAGAGAGAGAGAGAGAGAGAAGCAGATCGTAACGCCCAAGACAGGACTGAACAGAGAGAGATAGAGACAAACCTGTGATTTGCGGCAGTGTTAGTGGTGATTTCAGCGTCGGTGGCGGTGGCGACGACGTGCAACGGTGGGGACGGACAGTGGCCAGTGACGGTGGTAGTGACAATCGGTGGTGAGCGGGCCTTTGGTTTTGTGGTGAGTGGTTTGTGTTTGTGAGACAGAATAGATACAAAAAAATAAGTGTGAACAGGAGGGCGCCAATTCAAAAGCTTCCCTCTAATTTTTTTTGGCCTACTTTTAGCGACCAAATTCTGTTTAGTCGGCAAAAATAGTCAATATTTGTCTAATTTGGCTACAAAGTATTCTTTTTGTCGGAAAATACAAACCATAAAACGACTAAATTATTTTAGTCACTGATAGTTTAGTAAATAAACCTATCTTTTGGCGACTAAACTTTTTTTTGGTCGCCAAAAGGATATATACGCTGACTAAAATCAATGTTAGTAGCCAAAAAATAGACAAACGCCTACTAAAACATTTTTAGCCACCTATTTACATGAATTTTAGTGACTAATTTTTTTTTAGTCGCCAATAACTAATATATGGCTATTAAAAAATTTTAGTAGCTAAAATGCTAAATATTGGCGACTAACAGCAAGATTAGTCGGTAAAAGTGTGACTTTTGGCGACTAAAAAGGTTTTAGTCACCAAATTTGGTCGGTGAAGGTGCAAATTGTTGTAGTGTACATGTTTGCATAATAGGGGCAAACTGTGTTTGATCAGCGAAAAGATGCTCTAAAAATTCTTGTAAACCAATTTCTTTACATATAGGATCAATTATTATGGTTAAACCTAATAGATGAGGCAAATGATCAAAATATTTATCAACTTTTTTTTTCATTGAAGTGATAATGGTTATATAATATTCATTACCCATATATTTTATAAAAACTTTAATTATTTTGCCAGCATATGTAAAACAAATGGTGAAGTAGGAATATATATATATAAGAAAATAATTTTGTTGAAGTATTGAAAATTTTTAAAAAATCTTTATACAAGGCTACTTGGCGCCAATTAAGTTCTGTGAGAGTCAGTACTCCTCCTATTGATGTTGTTACAAAAAATAAATTTATTGCTCTTCTTTGTTTACAAGCTATTTTTAACATATTGTATGTTGAATTCCACCTACTATCTATATGTAAAATTAATTTTTTAAATGGCATATTTTCTCGTTGACAAATTTTTCTATATTTCAAAATTCAATTACCAGAAGACATAATAGTAAAAACTGCATTTTTTATTAGAAGTACAGAAGTCTTATATACATGCATAGCTTCTTTAACAATCAAATTTAAAATATGGGCACAACAACGAATATGAAATAAATCACCTTCAACAAGTAATTGTAAAGTTGATTTTAAATGGGCTACAGTTTGATTATAATATGATGCATTATCTAAACTAATCGTATATTTTTTATTTTATAAAGCTCATTCATATAATACATTTCTTATTTTTACACCAAGCGAATGACCAGTATATGAAAGTTCAACTAATTTAAATGAAATAATTTTTTTATTTAATTTCCAATCTTTATCAATAAAAACGTGCAGTGATACATTGATATTCAAAACTATTATTTGACCACAGATCAAATGTTAAACAAACTTTTCCATTCAAATTTTTAAAGATGTCAAATAATTTACTTTTAACATCCTCAAATTTCTTTAAAATCTTGTATCTATTAGTATTTCTTGAAAAACTTTGATATTGGGGTGCAAAACTTTCGTGAATCATTTTGGTAAAATCGGGGCATTCACTAGTAGTAAAAGGTTGTTCTTTTTTAATAATATAATCAACTACATAATTTGGTGCACGTATAGGATCATATGAAAATGTTTGCAAATTACTAGCTGATGAAGCCCCTAATTGCATTTGACTTCGAATATCAGGTTGTTGACTTTGTAAATGTTTGTTAGCATGCCTTTTTAGATGACTAGTACCCCCTGCAAATGCAACACTAAGTAAATATGCACAATATTTACATTTTGCTTTAAATGTAATTGTATCATCAGGATTATTTATAGATATTTTTAAAAATATTCCCAAACACTACTATTTTTGCTCCTAGATGATGACCCAACTGTTGGAAGAGGGATATTAGAAGGAGAATCAACAGATTCATGTTGTGTAGTATATGTATCAACATCGACATAAACATTAGGCATATTAGAATCCATAGTAATGTAAGTAAAATAATATGTGAGAATTAACAATTAATTTAAATAATGTATAAATACAATCAATAAAAAATAATAATTAATATATGTGAAAAAATAATTAATGAAAAAAAATGAGAAACTAATAAATTTAATTAAACTAATTAATGTTATCGACTGGCGAATACAATACAGAAATTTGCTTCTTCTGATAAAAGTTTATTGTTGCATAATTGCAATTATCACTTAGGGATAACACTTCAAAATTAATTGAGAGTTAAAAGAGATTGAGAGAGAGTTTAAGAAAGAGAGAGAGAATTATTTGTTGTGAGATTTATTTTGAAAAATGAAAGATATTTATAACAGTTTTAATTATGACTGTTTGTATATATATTACCGTTTAGGGCTATGCAGCGGATCCACCGGCCCGCCACACTCACCTGACCCGACCAGCAACGGATGGATATGTGACACGTGGCGGGCGGGTGCGGGCCTAGTTTCTGTGATTTTTTGGGTTCGGGTCGGGTGGCAGGTGATCCACCGTTTTACTCATTAAACCCAACCCGACCGTATTTTTGTTTTTTTGTTTTGTTTTGTTTTGTTTTGTTTTGTTCTTTTTTTTTTTTTAAACGCCTCAGCCCCTTTTTTCTTTCTGATATGCCTTATTTGGCCCTAATTTTCTTCGATGAATAGACAGAACACAACAACACTCACTTAGACACACAGACACACTTTCTCTCTCTCTACCCTACCCATCGTTCAACGATCTACAGTAAATGGCGATCGATCTACACTGACTAAGGTATCTCTCTCTCTCTCTTTCTTCTTCTTCTTCTTCTTCTTCTTCTTTCTTCTTTCTCTTCTTCTACACGACGATCGATCTACACTAAGTCTAATCTGTTTTTTTTTTGTTCCAGTTCTAATCTTTTAGAGTCTAATCTGTTTTTTTTTGTTGGTTCCAGTTCTAAAACTAGAGAGGTAATTAGATTGACAGTGTTAGGTTTATTTTGTTTGGACCACAGAGGTTTGGTTTATTTTTCTTGTTATCTGCAGTGGATTTTGTGAGGGACTTCATAGAAAAAAATATTAGATTAATTTTAAGATCTCTGATGGTAGTTTCTTTGTTTAAAAATGAAATTTGGAGTAAATCTGTTCTGTAATTTAATTTGTTCTGTTTTGTATTTTAATCTCTTCTATTCTATTTTGGAATTAATCTATGCTGTAAAAAATATTAGTTTGTTTGGACCATGTGAGATCTCTGATTGATGGTAGTTTAAGAAAATTAATCTGTTCTGAAGTTAATCTGTTCTGTGACTTATTGATCATTCTTCACAATTTGTTATGTAATTTAATCTGTTCTATTCTATTCTGAAATTAATATGTTCTATAATTTAATCTATTCTGTAAAAGATATTAGTTTGTTTGGACCATGTGAGATCTCTAATTGATGGTAGTTTGAGGAAATTAATCCGTTCTGTAATTTACAATTCATAATCTGTTCTGAAGTTAATCTGTTCTGTGACTTATTGATCATTTTTCATAATCTGTTCTATAATTTGATCTGTTCTATTATGTTCTGAAATTAATCTGTTCTGTAAAAAATATTAGTTTGTTTGGACCATGTGAGATCTCTGATTGATGATAGTTTGAGGAAATTAATCTGTTTTGTAATTTACAATTCATAATCTGTTCTGAAGTACACAATATGTTCTGAAGTTCACATGGTCCAAACACTTATCAAAATCTATTTTGAAAGAGAAAATACACACACAGAGCATAATCCGATTTATCTTTATATGCCATTTAACATGTTGTTTAAACGTAGACAAAGTGACATCAATTTGAATATCAATAAGGTAGAAATAAAAAAAAGGAGAGGCATCAATTTGAATATCAAAGAACATGGATTTGAAAATACCACTTTATATGCTTGGTTTGTTTATCAAATAACAATGTAGAATCTGATGGTTGTTTGTTTAAAAAGAGCATAGATTTGAAAAGCATATTTTGAATGATTTTTTATTGGTTGTTGGCAGTTTATTTGATAATCTTTTGGTCATGGATCCTCCAAGTGAAAAAACATTTTTTGTGAGTCCTAATGTTAAGCCTGAATCATCTTCTATTGACCCTTCTACCCAATCTAATGCTCCCCTTCCTAGACCACCCTTGGCCAAAACTAGTAGTAGTGGGAAAACAACATCAAAGGTTTGGGATCATTTTGAAAAGATTAAGGGTATTGATGGGAAAGATAGGGCTATGTGCAAGTATTGTAAAAAAAAATATATGGTAGGCTCTAAGAGTCACGGAACAAGTAATTTGTTAAGTCATTTGAAAAATTGTACAAAGTATCCAAATAGGGATACTCATGGGCAACAAACATTGGGATTTCAACCTAGAGAAGTTGGTGGGGAGGGTGTTGTTGATGTTGTGGCTACGCCATTTTCTATAGAAGTTGCTAGGAAACATCTTGCCGAGATGATAGTAATTGATGAATTGCCCTTTAGATTTGTGGATGGGGTTGGTTTTAAGAGGTTTTGTAATGTCATGCAACCCAAGTTCAAGATCCCATCTCGATATACTGTTGCTAGGGACATTGTAGACATATACACCAATGAAAGGGAGATGTTTAAGAAAATTGTGAAGGGGCGTAGAATTTGCTTTACCACAGACACATGGACTTCCATACAAAATTTGTGTTATATATGTCTAACTGCACATTTCATTAATGATGATTGGAATACAAAAAAGGATCATAAATTTTTGTCAAGTTGAAGACCACAAAGGAGAAACACTTGGTAAAAAAATTGAGGCACTCTTAAAAGAGTGGGACATTGATGGCCTTTTTACCTTAATTGTTGATAATGCGAGTTCCAATAATCTAACCATTAGATTCTTGAAACGAACCACAAAACTGTGGAAGGGAACTGTCTTGGGCCATGAATTTTTACATATGCGTTGTTGTGCGCATATTCTAAATCTCATTGTTAGTGATGGATTGAAAGATCTTGAGTCTTGTATAGAGAATGTGAGGCATGCAGTGAGGCATATGAGGTCTTCTCCAAACCGCCTTGTCGCTTTTAAAAAGTATGTGGAAAGTTTGAAAATTAAGAGTAAGAGTCTTTTGTGCCTAGATGTGCCAACACGGTGGAATTCTACATATTTTATGTTGAAGGCGGTGGAAAAATTTGAGAGTGCTTTTCAAAGAATGGGTGAGGAGGACTACAATTATAAACACTACTTTTTGGATAATGAAGGGGGTGAGAGGAGAGAGATGCCTACCGTCGAGGATTGGGATAATTGTAGGGTATTTTTGAAATTTCTTAGAATGTTCTACAATGCAACAAAGAGATTTTCTGGCTCTTTATTTGTTACTTCAAATACATTATACACTGAACTTTTGTCATTGAAAATATGATTGGACAATTAATCAAAGACAATGATCCTATTTTGTCTTCGATGGCAAAGAAAATGAAAGAGAAGTTTGACAAGTATTGGGGAAATGGGGATAAAATCAATCTCCTTTTGTACTTTGCGGTTGTTCCTGACCCTCAAAGAAAAATGACATACTTGCAATTTTGTTTTTCAACAATTTTTGGTGGAGATGTGATGAAAGTGAAAGAAATGTTAGAGAAGGTGAAAAATTGTTTGAGTCAATTGTATGATCATTATGCCACGCTTGATTCAACAAATGTGCATGCCTCCAATGTAAATGAAACAATAGATATGGTGATAGATGAAAATGACCCACATTCTCATGTAAACTCTCAATTTAACTCATTTTTGGAGGGGCAATTTGCTAGTAGTGGGAGTATGTCGGAATTGGACAAGTACTTGGGTGATATTGAGAAATGTGTGAAGAATGCTCAATTTGACATCTTGGAGTGGTGAAAGGTTAATGCAACAAAGTATAGAGTATTATCACTTATAGCACGAGATGTGTTGACAATGCCTGTTTCCACTGTTGCTTCTGAGTCAGCTTTTAGTACAGGAGGTCGTATACTTGATCTATTTCGTAGTTCACTTGCTCCAAAGATGGTAGAGGTTCTTGTTTGTACACAAAATTGGCTCCGAAGTAACATTCCAATATGCCTTCAACAAGCAATGAATGATGTTGAAGAATTTGAACAACAATATGATTCAGGTAATACATTCAATGATTTATTTTGTTTTAAATTTCATTTATTTTGTATTATTCAAAATTCATTATTTTTACTTCACATGATTTTCTTGTGTTATGTTTTGTATGTAGTTGTTTCAAAATCAAGTTCTTGTTCAAGCCAATGTCCGGAGAGTAATTTTATTAAAATTTAATATTATTGGTAAAATACTTCCCCTTGGTTAAATGTTGTTAACATATGTTTACTTCTTTTAAGTTTAAGACTTTTTAGTGTTTTCCTTATTGAATAATTTCATTTTTTTGTTATGTAGGTTTAGATGGCTCATGGTTTGGTTAAAGGAAATGAATGACTTTTTTGCTTTTTTCTAGATGACTGTAATACTATGGTTTTGGTTTGGATACACAATGTTTTGGATGACTGTAACTTGTTTGTTTTTTGAACTTTGCATGACTGTAACTTGGATGCACAATGTTTGGATAACTGTAACTTGGATGACTGTAACTTGGTTTGGATGCACAATGTTTCATTAATCTATTATTTTCATTGGTTACTTTTACAGTTATGCCCACTTGTTCATAACAGCCCACTGTGTAACTTTTACAGTTCATTAATTTTTGAGAAAGTGCACTGTTATTGCCCAGGTTATTTTTTTGAGGAAGTGCACAACCTTATTACATAGATGTGAATAAAATATTAGTTGTTTTGAGGAAGTACACTGTTATGTTACATAGATGTGAAAATTACCCAGGTTTTGGATGACTGTTAATTTGGAAGTTCACTGTTATGTTAAGTGCCCAGGTTATGTTAATTTGTAAGTGCACTGTTAATTTGTAATTGTCATACTAGTCTCTTTAAGTTCTCATTGCTATGAAAACTTCACAAACTTTTTATGCTGGCCTACGTATATTGTCCTGGACAAGATATGGTCAGGGTTGAGTCATTTTTGTTCACTTAATTCTTCCTCTTAAGAGTGGATTTTTTATTTATTTTTTAGTTGTTTGGAGAACGTACTGGTTGTGCACCATATTATGTTACTTGATAGGCATATGAGTATTTTTTTATGAACTTAAAGAGACTAGTAGGGATGGACGGGACTGACCAGAGTAGGCTAGGCTCTCACACTCCATTTCTCTCTCTCTCTCTCTCTCCCTCTCTCTCTCTCTCTCTCTCTCCTCTCTTGTTTCGGCTGCTATAGCAGCCAACCACAGTGACACTGGGTCACATCACATCACACTCCATTTCTCTCTCTCTCTCTCTCTCTCATGGCCAAAGAAAAAAATATTAATATTAGTTTGATTTTAATTTAATAAACTATTATTATTTTTTGTTTTATTTTTAAATTATTAATGTTATTTATTTAATTATATAAATTTTTATTTTTACAAGATTAATTTTTATTTAATTATTTTAATTTTTATTTTTATAAGATCAATCTTTGTATTTATCTTATCTTTTATTTATTTTTTAATTATTTAACTATTACAAGTTGTTTTTTATTTTTATTTTTTGAAATTTGACCATTGGTAGAGAGAGGGCCGGATGGGCGGTTTGGGCTGGGCTCCAAATGGAAGGCCCAGGCCTAGGCCCAAGGTACTGGGCTGGGCTCAGGCCCGGGCCTAACCGGGCCAAGCCCATATCGGGCTTCGGGTCACCTACGAGCCTCGGGCCATTTTTACACCCCTAGTTGCATACAGAGTAATACATGGATCACCTTCTTATCAATTGTAATGTAGCGTAAGAGTTACAGAGCTCATTATTTTCTATTTTTGTGTCCATTGGGTCATGTTGGCTTCAGTTATTTTGTTGTATGAATCTTGGGTTACAAGCTGCAAGAATGAGAACAGTAAGGAAGACTTCAATAATACCTCCCATGTGTGTGTGATGCGGTGGTACGTATCGAGGGAGAGGAAGCAACAGACTGTTGCGGATGTTGTATAGCCTATACATAGATTAAAATCAACTTTGATGTATACTTTTCATTTTTGGCTTTCAGGTCATTTTTTATAGGTCAGCTTAGTTTTAGAGATGGGATTTAGGTTTGTCTCGTTTAGCCTATGTACTGAGGTGGCGCCCCTTTTGGTACTTTTGTGAATAATACTTATATATATATAGTTAGAACTTTAAAAGTAGCTGGTACATCAGTTATATATCTAATAACAACTGTACGGGAAAGAAATACACCTTCTCGTATAATCCTGTTGACCAAGTCTGCGCTCCTCCGTACGACGTCGTTCAACTACCTGAAAATACACACGTGAGCTAGCCGGCGGGTGTGTGCCGGAAACCTCTCCGATGCCTAAGTCAGTAAGCTCAACAAATAGACAAAAGCTCTGTGAATTCAGGGAGCAAAGTTGCATTACCACCTCGTAGGTGATATTGGTGAGCTTTTATAGGTTTCGTGTGGCACAGTCCTAGTAGGACTCTTACTCTTCCATGTAGAGTCCTCCTAGGATTCATACTCCTGAAAGATAATGCTTATCCTCCAACACCCCCCTCACTGCTTAAACCAAGTGAGATGGTTTCCACGGCCGAACTCCAATAAGACCGAAATAGCTGTCAGTTCGGCCCCTACCTTAGTCTCCCTTACCTCGGCTTTACCATGCTAAGACCGAGCTATCCATAAGAGTGGAGCCGAACTACTACTAAAGAATACCTAGCATACTTCGGCTTCCATATGTTACGACCGAAATAACTGTGCCAGGTTGGACCAAATAGCGTAACCGATCTAATGGTTACTTCGGCTCTCCTTTCCCTTCTCCTACCTCGGCCTCACATGCAAGGGCCAAGCTATCCATAGAAGACTTAAGCCGAGCTAACCCTAATCAGGTCCTAGAATAGTCCAACTTACACCTCGGTTCCGTGCCGTGCTACCGAGCTAGCCCTCAACCCATGGCAACCGAGCCAAGTTTACTCAATACGGCGGCGAACATCATGGTTTAGGCCGGACTGTCGCGACCGAGATAACATATATCTTTGACCGGACCCCCCAGTTGTGGCCCTTCCACTCTATCTTTCGTATTCCGATCCATACCGGCCCATCACCTAGCTCGGCCCAATTTATTTTCTGTATAAATTACCCTCTCAACAACTAAATTAGAATACATACAAAGTCATTACAACAAAACAAACTTAAAGAGATGTAATTAAAAATAACTCCATTACGGGAGCAAAAATTATCAAATTAAATTAGGAAAAAAGATTTGAGACCCACAATGGTACATGGCAAGTTGTTATGTGCCAACTTTTAATACAAAATGTAAACAGAAAGAATTTCATACAATTTTAGGCATAATAAACTTTTTCTATAACAATAATGACTTACACCTTTGTCTAAAAATGAATCCATACACTTAGATGGTTTTACAGAATATTGTACAATTGCTCTTTAACCAGAAATCTCATCTAGCTATGCACACATGTTATATGTATCTGAACCTAATATATTTATTGTCTTGCTTTTGTGTACTTATAATGATCTCGTAGTGTGCTTGTACAGCAGAGCCCATCTGAATGTGTACGAGGATACCGCCAGTGGTATGCTCGTGTTTTGCACCGAGTTGTTCAGAATCCTACAAATCACTCTAAGTTTGATCCACGTGTTCAACATCCCGAGAATGATATTAATATGGATCCCGAGTGGGTAAGCGAATTGTGAATTAACTTATTTCACTTTTAAGTGGTTCACCATAAATCAAACACTAAGTATGATTTTTATCATTTTTTTCAATGTAATGAGGCTGCTTTCAGTGTTGGTGCTATAGTCCATAGGCTCGGTCGTGATGAGTGTGTCTTGCACCCTGACATGCTATATGAAACCATTGGTAGGATGCTACAAGTTCTTGATGGACAGAGTGGGAGATCTACATCGATACGTACACAGCATCAAGTCTACTACAGGAAACGTCGTAGGATAGACCGTACATGAGGATTGAGATCTAGTTTTTTTTGATGTCATAGCTATGTGAATGTGTTAATCGTACATCAGCATTGGGATCTAATTTTTGTTTGATGGCATAGTTTTTGTGAATGTCTAACCCGTGTAGAGTTTGAGATATAATTTTGTGTTTACCATACATGAGAGTTGGGATCTAGTTTTTTTTGGATGGCATAGTTTTTGTGAATGTATAGCCCGTACATAGTTTGGGATATACTTTTTCCTAATGGCATGGTTTTTGTAGATGTCTTGGATCAAATGTAAATTGGATGTTTGGTTGGACAAGTAATGAAGTGTTATCATTTTGGTGAATATATGGATTTGTTATTGTTTGTAATGCATTGTAATGATATTAAAATGTTTTGGAGTGATATGGTCCAATTTTCTGGAAGTAACATTGTTTTTTCAGCGCTACAGCTCAGTTCCGTGGTACACTGTTAAATAATTTTCATTATTCCGGTGTTATGTTGCCAACAAAAATAGATATATCCAACATTTTGTTGCTATACATTTACAGAGACACTTTCTTCAAAACAATGATTTTCTAATTTGTGCTAGGACTGTTCAGTAATACAATGCTAATGAATTTGAATTACTCCAATGCTGTGTTACCATACAAACTATTTTTTCCCAGCATCATGTTGTCGTTCAATTGGATAATTTTAAATTTACTTCGCAACAAAGGCATTGGAGGCCACAATGAAGTGCCTGTTTGGTAACACAGTGCTAAACAATTTATATTATTCCATTGTTATGCTGTCAGAAAAAATAGATTTCTCCAGCATTTTGTTGCTATACATTTATAGAGCTACTTTCTTCTAAACAATGATTTTGTAATTTGTGGTGGGCCTGTTCGGTAATACAACGCTAATTAATTTGAATTACTCTAGTGCCATGTTACCGGACAATATTTTTTTCCCCAGCATTATGTTGCTGTCCAATTGGATGATAACAAGAAACTAATTTGGGACACTTGTGAAGTGTCTGTTCAGTGATATATTGCTATATAAATGGGATTACTCTAGTGTCGTTTTGCCAAACTACAATAGAGTTGTCTAGGCCCCGTTGCTGTACATTCAAAGATTTACTTTTTCTTTTAAGCATCCATAAAAAAAATTCATAAATCAAACACGCATCCATAAAATCATACATAAAAAGTATCCATAAAATTATTCATAAAAACATCAAGTGTACGAATATCCATAAAGCATTCATAAAATCTATCACTGTTTGCATCCATCAATCAAACATGTTATCACAATTTGTCTTGATAATTTGTAGGTAATTTTTTTCCCCTTAATAGAAATAGACATCCGCACTTTTTAGAACCTGTCAACCTCAATCAGTCCCCCTTGATCTTCCTATTGTCTCTATAGTAATCACTTCTTTCACAAGCAACTGTAAATCTTGGTTTTTTGTTATTACCTCCCGCGTCTGATGTCTTTATAACAATGACAAATCCAGTCTCCTTCTCAACGTCAAAAGCCCATTTAATTAATGCCTCACAACTACTAAAAATCTAAAGATAATAAATACATTTATATGTCAAATTATTAATAAAACTCAATACAAATTAAAAATAAGAAAAAATTGTATTCATAAAAAAAAATTAACAAACTTTGTCTGTAATGAATTCGTGACTAGAGTCCACTAATATTGCAGTACTTGCGTTGTTGCAATGAGTATAAGTATAATCATTCTAGGCAAAAAAAAAATAAGAAATATAAAAAAATGAAACTGAAAACACATGGTAATGAGAAGCCGAATAAATTAAAAAAATTCAGTTTGGGATTACCAAAAATATATCTTTTATTCGGTAGTTGGTTACCGGACTTATATTTTTTGTTTGGCAATGTGATGCCAGACTATTTTATTTTGTTCGATTTCGAACCACCGAACGAAAGTCGAATACCAGTCTAGAAAAACGAAACAAAAGCCTACCAAATAAATAAAAAAAAAACCTCACCATTTCACTTTTTTGATGGTTCTTCACCACCTTTTCTTCATCCATTGCTTTCTTTAATTATCAAAACACTATGATTCTCACTTTTTGAAAAGAGATGTGTAAGAGAAAAGAAAAATTAAGAAAGGGAAAAAGAGGAGTAGGGATTGAAGACCAAGGGGTGTAAGGATATATTTAATTTTAGTGTTTTGTCATTAAAGGTAATTTCACATATGGATAAAATTGGGGGGGGGGGAAAAAACTCATATGGAGGGTGTAAAAAGGTAAAGTAGTGGTGTAAGTAGAATCACCCAAAAGTTAATAAGATAAAATGTCATATTCAAACCATAATTATTTTATTTTTTTCTCTCACAAAAGTCAAAAAAGTTAAAAAGTCCATCCCAAACGAGACTTTTAGTCCCGAGTTAAAATAGCCAAAAATCTAAAAGATTAACCCATATCCCAAACAAAACCTAAATAGGCTATAGTAATGTAACGCCTTGAAATAAATGCCATAAATTAGCCCTCAACAACATGTACACAATGACATAAACAAAGTAGCAATCTTTCATTAATTAGAGTTAATTTACAAAAAGTGACACATGCGATATACATTCATAAGTTCTACCCTGAATCTATAACATGTGATACCAACTTAAAGATCAATCAAATAAATACCTTAAGGCTTACATCTTTCCAAGACTATGCTTGTTTACAACAAAAGAGAGAGTCTTAAGCTCTATACATATAAAGTGCTAGGCTTGCACAAATATTAAATACAAAATGACAAAACAGGGCCTTCAGCTCCCAGGTCCTCCCAAGCTAAGTCCTTAGAGGAGGCATGTCACCAACACCTGAAAATGATTTCTCAAGTAGGGTGAGCCAAAACCCAGTAGAAACAATCTAATATAATATATGAATATTTACAAAGATGTAAGTATGATGCACATGTTCAATTCCCAAATGACAGATCTCTTACAACCTTTTCCAACACCATGTTATATCAAACTTACATCTCCATCCATTATTTATTTCCGCATCATTTAGTCAACCAAACAGAGAATACACCCTATAGGCCTTTAACTAACATAATTATTATACAAAATACATTCACTTGCCATTTTACGAAAATTTCGTCCGCGGGAATCGACACCTATGTATACGCATGATTTTCGAGATCTTCACCCTAGACAAACAAGCCAACTTAGTTTAATGGAGTCCATCCACTTTCTCCTCCCAAACATGGAGTACATCCATTTTTCCTCTCAAACATCATACATGTACAACGTATATAAATTATAATCATATTCAATGATAATGGCTAAGAGATTTGTTTTAATTGGCCTAATCCACATGCAATTTCTACAACAATTCTGGCTATCCTCCACTGATGGCCCCAAACAGATATTTTTAAACAGATATACAATCTTTATAATAGGTTAAATTGTCCAAATTTCCATATGTGCGAGATAATACATATCAAATTCCACTTTTTATATAAACACTCATTCAATTTCATATTCTCAATACCAATTTCATTATTTATACAAAATAATATTCATACAAAAATAATTATTCAAGACATTTTAGGACAAAACCCCATTTTTTCCAATCTCATGCCAAACACCAAAATCAATCATTTTAACACAACACAAGCTCATATATACTCCTATAACCATTTCCAATACATTAATTCAAAAGCCCTTCTTTTGATTTTAACTCAAACCCTAGGTTTGTTCAAATTTACAACAAGTCTCAACATTCCCTACCCATCAACAAATAACCAAGTTAAAACTCATAGAAGAGTGCAGAAAGTCTCTACCTCAAAGTGAGAAGACGAGTAAAGCAAAGGGAAAACTTCAAAGACACCAAAACCCACTTTTGTTCGGATGAAAAGAGAACCCACGACGTGCTCTACCTTTTTAACAAAGGCATAAGGATGGAGAGATCACTAGATCTAGATGAAAAGTAGAGAGAGGGTAGGTTTTAGAGAGAAAGAGTCTTAACTTTAGGGTTTGGAGAGAAATAGATTTAAAAAAGTGATATAAAAAGTCATTTTCGCGAATTGATACACACAGTCCCCTCAAGCACAAGAGTTGACGCTCGAGCGTCAGACATAATAAGTTGTTTCGCTTAAGTGCAAGAAGTGACGCTTGAGCTCCAAGACACAAAACCAAAGGGCATTACCGCTCGAGCTCAAAAAGTGACGCTCGAGTGCAGAATACACACATCCAGTAGTTTCGTAGACAATAGACCAACGCTCGAGCACAAGAAGGGCCGCTCAAGCGCCCACTCGCTTGAGCGTAGAATACACCCTCCCAGTAGTTTTGCAAACTTGCAAAAGTATTGAAAGTTTACAAAGCTCGCTCGAGGACAAGAAGTGCCACTCGAGCAGAAGAGCAAAAATCTGGGCAATACAAGGTTTGAAAACTAAGCAACCAACATGTTCCAAACACAACTACTACAACCTAATAGCCAAATTCAAGCAAGAATAAGGGGGAAAAAGACATGAACAACATTCAGAAATCATAAAACCCGAGTCCATAATACAAGATGCGTCAGGTCAAAACCGAAATTGCTATAAGTAACACGTTAAGGCTTATTATTTTGAAATATAGGTTAATTTTTAAAATTTTTAATATATATATAAAGATAATATTATTTAAAAAAATAAAAAAAATCAAAAGGTTAGTTTTTAATCAAATTCTTAAAATAGGCCATCAACCAACACAAATAATCAATAATGTACCTGTAGGTACAGTGAGCAACAAATGATGATTTTCTATTTTTTTTTAATTTTTGATTTTTGATTTTTAATTTTTAATTTTAAATTTTAAATTTTTTTTTGTGTTTTGGGTTAATTAACACTGAAAAAAAAAAAGATTGATACACCGAAGGAAAATGTTAAGGACTCTAAATATTTTACTAATATTTTTATCAAATATCTTACATGAGCGTTGAATCCACATTTGGGGTCTCTAGCATTACTTTACACCAAATTTAAGCTCGTTCGAATCGCTCGAATTATGTAAGTGGATAACTGATCGGACGACTATTCGGATGATCGGCGTCACCTTTGTCAACTACAATTGTCACTGTTGTCAACAAGCATTTTTCAAATGATCGACATCCTCCCAGATGATCGACCAGACAACTGATATGCACAAATTTAAGCAATTCTAGTGAGCCTAAATTAGATGGATGCATCATTACTAAATTAATAATTACCTTAAACACCTCTCAAATCTCTAACTAATATATTAAGGAAGGGATGTGTACTATATGCATTTTATAATTAAATAATAAAATAACATAATTTTATATTTTTTGAGTCATAATTAAAATAACAAAAAAAAAAAAAATCACAATCAAACACCATATAAGGTATAATCAAATATCTCATGAATCATAACTAAAATATTATTCTAACAAAAGAAGAAAGTTGAATAACTATGGGTACATGTGGTACATCCCTTTCAAGAGGTGTGTATAGTAGAATTTCCCATTAAGGCATTGTTTGATTAACAAAATTAATAATTTCATGAATTAGTGTAGAATTATGTATCTAATTAAATTAGTGAGATAATCATTTATTATGTATTCAGTTTTTTTTCTTCTTTTATATTTGAAATTATGATGCTTATCTTCTCTCAATATAAAAAATTCACCAATTTTGTTAGATTGAATGATTGCCGTATATGTAATCCAGTTAATAAAATTTGTAATCAAATATGGGATTATGAGTCCATCAACTAACAATCACAATCTTATACCTATAATCCTACTAATCAAATATGCCCTAAAACCCGTGTAGCTTAAAAAAAACAATTGCGCTCCTTGCGTCTAAGGAGTCAATAAGACCCACTAAAGATCCCATTTCGTTTATCTAACTTTATTTTGTAGAATCTTCATGAAAAAAACTAACTCGATTTGATAATCATAACATTTTTATTTTATCGTGTTTGTCTATAAAAAAAATAATAATCTATTGTAAAAAAAGCATACTGGTCGTCCATGATAACATGAAAAAAGGTTAGGATTATCTGATTGAGTTAATTTTTTTCATAAATGATATATATAGAAAAGTTTACAAAATGAACAGTTTAAATTATCGACACAAAACCCATGGTGGACCCCACATGCCATTCAAGTTCTCTCACATTGAAATTTAAATTTAAAAGAAACTAAATCCGAAAATATATATATATATATATATAATCTAAATTTTGTCCAACGTACTAAAATGAATTGGATTGTCTAGTTGAGTCTGTGAGACCAAACACATGTTTGGTTCATTTCTTAAGTCTTTTTGTGTATAAATCATTTGAGAAATTCAAAATAAATATAATCACATAATTTTATTGTATATTTTTTTTCTTTCATGCCTTCAAGAAAATGTCATTTATTTTAGTATCATGAAAAAAAAATATTATATTGAAAATTTTAAAAAAATTATAAAATCATGCCCTTATATTAAAAAATAAATGAAGTCAGGGTGTTTGGCATAACCTATATAAGTGCGTTTATTTAGATAAATGCATTTATTTGGGTCATATTACTTTTCTACTTTTTTGCACATCTTTTCGTAAAAGTTAAAAAATATACTTATTTATATCATCCCAAATACTCCTAATTATCTAATAAGTTTCCTTATGGGACTGGATTATGTTCCGTTAGCCAAGTCAATTAGACTACCCAATCCAGTCCACTATGGGCCTATTTTGGATTCACTTTGATAATCTAAATTGTTTATTTTGTAAGACTTTCAAACAAATCAGTTATATTTAAAATCAATTTGATCGATATCGATAATTGTTTTATCAAATCATATTTGCTTAAAAAATAATTAATAGGCAATATGATTTTGAAAAAATTCCATCTATTTTTTTTTTTTTTTTAAAAGATAAATACTATGCAATCAAAAACTAATAATGTCTGAACAAACTGAACAACAAATGAATGGGCATTTCATAAGAAAGATTGGAAATCACAATTAATTTCATGAGTTTGGAAACCATAATCCATTTCATTCCTTATAAGATAAATGCTTCTGTTTTCTTAGAAAACATGTGATCTTGGTCAGTAACATCAATTCAATGGATTCATTTGGATTCCCGGCATTGATGTAACTAAAGGACTTCACACAAACCCACTCACAAGAAGCAATCTAGATTCATATGTAAGTTGAATATAATATAAATTATGGAAAATATTTTGGTTGTAACATACACTATATATAATTCTATCACAAAATTATGTAAGTTAAACACAAATTCACATAAGTTTGTAAAAACTTAAGACTTATACGAATTTGCGTTCAACTTATGTATTTTTGTGAGATAACTTATGTAATTTCGTCAAAACTTATGTAATTTTGTGATAGAGTTGCATATGATGTATATTGCAAACCGATGAATTTTTCATAAATTATAAAATTGTTCCTCTCTTTAACAACTTAAACTTTTAGATGAATTGGTGATCAACAATTGAATATGATATCAAAACAAGCAATATCAATATTTATTTTCAAACTTCTCTTTATACTGAGCAAATTCAAATTTTATAAAAAAAAAAAAAAATACACCTGTAGACACGCCATTTTTGACCACCCTTAAGCCTTGCGTGCCTCATGGTGAACACTCAATGATGAATTGTTACGCTGTCCAAATCGTTCAATTTCTTCAAAAAAAGACTTCGGTTTTCAAGTTTCAGAGTCCAAACCTTGTACCTCCTTCGGACCAAAACCTATTTTTTTTTCTAACCTGACCATTTAGAGGCCTGCTGGCTAAAAGGTGGCCGGCAGGCCAATTTTTATTGGCCGGCTGTCCCTCTACATGGCTGGCCGGCCATTTTTAATGGGGCAAACAGATATTTTGCTGCTTTCTGTCCCCCCATGTGCATTCCTTGCACCAATTGGCTCAATACAGATATTTCTGACGGGGACCCTGTTTTTCTATAAATACTTGACCATTCCTCATGGTTTTAGGTTAGAAAAATTTTCCAAGAAACAAAAACTTGCCAAACGCTCTCCTTTTCTATCTTGCAATATACAAACACTATACATACGCTTCCTAAACCAAAATTTTGAGGCTTGTTGCTAAGGTTAATAAGTCAAAATTTTAGCTCTTGAGGGTGATCACTTTATGGTTTGTGAACCAAATAACATCCTCTCTTCAAGAGGTATAGCTTTTGCTATCTTTTCTCTTATTTACACTACTCTTTCTTTCTCTTTTATACACAGTTTTGGATTGTTTTCAAGTGCTGAAACTTGTGATTTAAAAGCTACCAAAGGTGGAGGGGTTAACCACCCTTTCTTGAACCTTATTCCATAGCTTATATCCTTATTTTTTCATTTGTTTATTTACTTTTAGCTACTAATTTTCAGAGTTTCCAGAGGCTAAAACATGTGATTTAAAGGTCCAAAAATTGGATACTAGCTTTATTCTCTTCTATTTTTGCTCACTTTTTCTAGCTTTCCAAAATGATTTCAGCACTTTTTTTATTAGTTTTGGGGTTGTTTTACTTGTTTATTTAGTTTATGCTTTGAATACTGTGCTTATGGTGTTGTAAGTTCTCATAGATTTGGTGGTTTAGGCCATAAACACCAATCTATTTGAATTGATAGCTTAATGATCATCTTTGCATAATCATCTCTGTAATCTCCCTTATTTCTTTGCTTTCTTTGATTAAGAGTTGCTTCAAACACTAGGTTGTTTCTTAAGGCATAAGAAAGAGACTTTCCATACTTAATAGTTTAATATTTTCGGAGGTTCATTACCAAGGCATTACATCTCTCTCATGTTAAGTACAACTTCTTGTTTGACGTTTCTCTATATCGTTTTTTGCACTTAGTGGACGTAGTTATCACTTTTGGACAAAATGAAGAAAATATAAGAAAATAGCAAGATAATGTAAAAAAGGCTAATAAAATTGGAGTAAAAGAAGTAAAAAGAGTAATAAAATTGAGTTGGGTTCAATCGGACGTTATATTGAACCTATTAAGTCTTGAATCACTACATGCTTTGTAGTGATGTTTAGTGATTCAAGAATCAATGTCTACCACTTCCCTTGAGATAACTCCATGATAGGGAGGAGGCATTGTTGGTCTTTCATATCTTTTATTGAGCCTTTATCCTATTGGTCCATAAATCATCACGCAACAAACTTGCCACGATTGGTGATTTATGAACCGAATCTACTCTTCCCTTGATCATCTTCATGATAAGGAAAGGCAGAAAGGATAAACATCCCTTGGAAACACTCTATTTTTGCTCTGTTTCAATTCTGTGGCAGCAGGGCAGGACTCAAAAATAGTGGCCGGCCGGCCACCTTTTCCGGCCAACCACCTATTAAGGCCGGCCGACCACCTTTTGTTATGCAGGCAGTGGCATTTTCATGGCAGAACATATCAGAAGGCAAAAACAAATTAATTTTCTGATTGCGAACAGAATAGATTCTGGTAGCAAAATAGAGAGGTTTCTGGGGGGGGGGGGGATGTGTTCTCGTTTGTGTGTGCGCGACTCTTCACTTCCCGTAGGCCTTTAAAATTAATGCTTTGATATGTTGAACTAATTAGACTCATTCGAATTTGTAATAGCTAGTTAAATTTAGTTATTGTAATAGCTAGTACACTAGTTAATTTGGTGTTGTAATAATTGGTTTAACATTTGGACATTCATTCAGACCCTCTTGTGTGAGGGAACACTTGTAATATTGTTTATGTCTTCCAACTCCCATTTTTTTCTCCTTTTTATTTACTTGCTTATGATGGTTGCATGTAGTATCATATTTTGGTTTCATATCATTGTCATGCTTAAATATCCATTTTTGTATTCATCGGGTTCGGTTCATTATTCTAACATCGTTGTCATTTCCCATTTACTTGAATACGTGTACTACCGCATGATTTGAGTTGATTCACATGACATGTTAAAAACGAACCTAGTAGTTGCATTAGTCACTTGCATATTAGAGCATGCATTTTTCTAGCTATTTCTTCTCTTTTAGCTTGCCTCAGTTGAGTACTAGGTGAGTATTTCTTGCTTTAGCATATTGGATGTATGTTTGTGTTGCCATATCAAGCATATTTACCATGAGGCTAAGTGCTTATTTGATATACCTCTTGAATGCCAGTAGATGAATGCTGATTTGCTTAAGTTGGGATGATTTGATTAAATGTGCATATGAGCTCTGTTTTTCAAGCAGCACATTCGAAACTCTTTTCAAAACAAACATGAAGTCAAAGTATTCCAAAGTGGGTAACTTAGTCTATACTTGTGTGTCTCACATAGTAAGTTAGAATAATAATCAGAATAAGAGCATATAATGTACATAAAAAATCACATCATGATTAGTAGAGACCGATTTTTGATCGGGTGAGTGGGGTGCTCAATTCATGACCTTCCCCTCTCATACTTAAATTTCCGAGTCGAGACACTTTGGCTATGACGGATGAGTGGCCTTTGGCACGAGTCACAAGTTTCCTAAATTTTCCAAAAATATTTAGGTGGCGACTCTGAAATCTGGCAATGTAGTCCATTTTTAGCATTTCTAATTGTAAATTGATTTTCCAAAGATTTGCCAGATTTGGACTCTCATTTGTGTTTTTCAGTTTCACATTGCACTTGTAAAACCAGATTCAGAGCTATGGGAGGCCGAACTGTAGGGCTATCGTATCCAAGAAGACTAACCCCTCCAAGGAGCACGAAAAACCAGCTACAACACCCACCTTAACTTCAAAACTATCCCATGTTGGCATCTTCAACTCTTGACTTCTCTATACACTTGCCCATCCCTTAACCCGCTAAAAATATATGACTAAGCTCAACAATAGATTAGGCACACAAATGTGGATACAAAAACAAGCAAAATGAAAAACACACTATAAATGTTGCTCCAAGGCATCAAGTTCCACAGAAACCTGTATTTATTATCATGTGAATGGAACTACATGCTCATTCCTTACAGGATAGCATAGATTTGTTTGTCTAAAAAAAACAAAAGAATTTAAAAGGTAACAACCATCCAAAAGCTTTCAAATATCAACCCCACGATACGAGTAGAGAATGTGACCGACTGAGATTATCAATTATAATCTGAAGGAGGCATTCCTTGACAAGGTCGTGCAACTGCTTTCTTCGTACAAGGCACCACAATGTCACGGCCTTGGTTGTTTCCAAACTATCCGTGCGGTACTTAGACAATCTCAACCTTCACTTGATGATGCTAAGTTAGCCTAACTCACTAACTTAGAAGAAAGACAAGTAAAAGGAACACAAGAGAGTTTGAGAGAATGCCTTGTATTCACTATAAGAAAGTTTTACAACTCTTGGATCATTGATGGAGCAAATGAGCCCCTCCCATATTTATAGGCATCTTAGGCCTTCTCTAGAATATTCCAGAGCATACAAGAAAAGGACTATAGAGAAGCTTCTCATGAAAACTTTTCTTATCCTACAAGAGAGTTCTAGAATCCTCCCTAAAAATATCTATACAAACATCTATCTCATTCTAAAGGTAGGTATAAGGATCTTTTACCACCTCCATTTCTCTAGGAGGTTCTAGAAGTTTCTATTGCTTTTATCCTTCTAATATTCACTTGAATATTCTAGAACCTTTTTCTAGATCATTTAATGTATATTATAGAATTATGTACCATATTCTCATATTTTCTCAAGTCTTCCAGGAGCTTCCAGAATATTCCATTAGCCTCCCTTCCTTGAGACTTCCTTTTGGTAGGCAATTCTGTCTGGGTAAGTTGGCGAGACGTGACAACAAGCTTCTAATCATTCTTCGTATGTTCAGTAAAGTTAGCAAAGAGAAGTCAGGGATAGAGTACATCAAGCTTGGTCAGTTACGCTTCGAATATGATTCAATTCCAATCCTCATCAGTTAGTAGCCCTTATTTCCGTGAATTCGAGCCCTCATGTCAACCTAAAAATAAAAAATAAAAATAAGAAAACAAAACTAAAAGTAGGAAGATACGGTGAGCTCGTGAAAATTTCTTTATTTTATTTTTTTATAGTAGGTACACTTTTATTAAATCGGCATTGGGCATGTGAGATCAAGCTTTAAGTTCTCAAGAATTAACCGATAGTAATAATAACGTAATTACTTAAGCTTCATTTAATGATTCACAACCCAGATACCAAAGCATGCTAAGGTACATGCCCAAAAAGCTTTCTCACTCATACAATCATGACATGAAGCTTCAAAGTTGGAACATTTTGCTCATTGTCATTCATTATTTAATTTTATTCAAGCTTTTGTTAACTTATGCCCAAAGTTGACTAGTAAAACTAGTGAAATAAACCTGAAGCAAAAAAATTAATGAAGAAGTGCCTATAGTAAGATAAAAGTAAGAGAGCAAAACCCACTTGGCCTCTCTTGCGATTGAAATATGTTTGCCGTAGTCCGACGGGTTCGCTTGATATGGATGGGCCCTTCTCCTTGGCACATTTCCTATATGGTCCATTCTTTTTTTTTTTGTTGGTAAAACTGGAACTTATATAAAAAGAAGAGTTACATTAGTGTGGGGTAATAAGTACCCATAGCATCTAGTAAAAGCTGATTACAAACACACGAATGAGGGTTGATAAAAATTTGAAAAGCTTCAATCCCTTGACCGTGGTTTGCCATCAGATCTGCGCATGCATTAGCTTCACGATAAATAAGCTTAAAGGTCATTGCTTGGAATCGGCTCATGAGGTACTTGCAGTCCACAATGAAGTTGTTAAGTTGATGGTTATCATGAGTATCTCTCGTTAAGAGATGTTTGACAATGTATGCATCGATTTCGATATCCAGAATGTCCACGTGATGATCCAAAGCCAATTTCAGTCCGTCCCTCAAGCCCCAAAACTTGGCAACTACACTGGTGGCGTGGCCAATGTTTTTGCTAAAGCCCATAATCTAGTTTCCCAAGTGGTCTCTAATTACACCTCCCGCAGAGGCATTTCCTGGGTTATCCTTAGAAGTCCTATCAGTGTTGAGTTTAAAGGAATGGGGTTTGGGGGCTTCCCATTTGACCAAGATCTGAGTGGGTGATTTACCCAAGACAAAAGTGGTGAGGTGTTGCCATTCAAGGGCATGAGCAAGGGCTGAAGAAGAGGAAAATGAAGGGGGTTGACTTAGTTCGAAGATGCAAGCATTGCGGTTTCTCTAGATAAACCAGCAAGTGATGGGAAAAATGATAGACCAGGAAGCAAAAGATGGGTGGGATGTCTTAGATTAACAGTTGAGCTTTAGCCATTCGGTTAGGTCGAGGGAGAAGGATGAGAGAGCATCTGCTGGAATACCCAACCTATTTCAAAAGGATGCTGCCACTCTACAACCTTGGATTGCATGTTTGGTGGTTTCCGGTGCTGAGTTGCACAATGGACAAGAGTTGTCCTTTACAATCTTCCTTCGGTGCAAGAAGGTTTTGGTTTTGAGCCTAAGGTAGAGAGTTAGCCAAAGTGTTACTTATTTATTTTGATGATTTATTTAATTATATTTTAATTTATTTGAAAGAGAAAAATAGAATCTAAAATTTATTTTGATGATTTATTTAATTATATTTTAATTTATTTGAAAAAAAAATAGAATCCAAAATTTATTTTGATGATTTATTTAATTATGTTTTAATTTATTTGAAAGAGAAAAATAGAATCAAAATTTATTTTATCCCATTATTTCTCACATAAACTTTTATCCTAAATGTTGTTAGAATGTATTTAATATTTGATTAAATCAGGAGTTCAAACAACCAAAAAACAGAGGTTCAAACAGTCCAGCACAGCAACAGTTCAAAAGGTTCAAGTGGAAGATATTCAAATTTGTAATGATGGAGTGGAAGATATTCAAATGAATACAACGGCTATAAGTTTCATTATATATACCAAAACTTCTGATATGAACAAGTTACAGAAACTACAAACAAGTTACAGAAACCAGAAAATATTCTTTGATCTAAAATCACTCTCATCCATTCTTCGAAAAATTTTATGAGAAGTGTTCTTCAATTTTTGTTTACATCATTTTTCAGAAATTATACACTGAGACGTATATCTTTAAGCCCATCTTTCCTATGTGAGGTTTACAGAAAAACCAGAGTCTCATTTTTATATCTATCCTTGAGAGATAATTCTTGTAACTTTCTGTGAAAGTAAAAATACCTTTTTTTCAATCCTGTAAGAGTGTACTACTTTCAGTGTTTTTTGGACTTAGAAAGTCTATGTAAAATCCGTGGAGGATTGTTCCATCTGTGAAAAGGTTGCTAGCACCCTGTGAAACTAGAGAATAGTGAAAAATCTCAAGTGAAGCTTGAGGAGTGGACGTAGGCCGAGTTGAAACCGAGCCACTATAAATTTGTTTGCCTCTCTCTCCTTTATCTCTTTATTTTATTTAAATTGTCATAACTATATTTCATATTTTTATTGTGCTAAAATCATTAATTGACATAGTTGTTAGAACACTTGTTTTAATTATTTTTATTTTATTAACTATATTTATCTATTGTGCTAGTCATAATTTTTATTAGGGTATTGCTATTTTTATTTGTAAAAACCTAATTCACTCCCTCTTAGGTTGTCTTTTGGGTAACAATTGGTATTAGAGCTTAGACTCTTGTTTTAGATTTAACCATCTGGGAGTTTCGATCCATGGCAACCTTAGCTGAAGGAGAAGCCACAAATAGGCCACCATTGTTTGACGGAAATAACTATAGTCATTGGAAGGATAAGATGACTTTATACCTACAAGCCACTAATTATGCCATATGGATTATTGTCACCAAAGGTCCAAAAATTCCTACCAAATTAGTAGACAATATTAGTGTACCTAAAACTAAAGATGAATGTGATAAGAGGGATCCTAAATTATTGCAAGCCAATGCTAAAGCCAAATTCACCCCTTGTTTGTGGATTAGACTCTAAGGAGTATAATAGAATTTCAAGTTGTGATTCGGTAAAAGAAATTTGGGACAAACTTGAGGTAACGTATGAAGGTTCAAACCAAGTGAAGGAATCTTGTATTGATATGCTTGTTCATAGTTATGAATTGTTTAAAATGAACTCTGATGAATCTATTTCAAGTATGTTTACTAGATTTACTGAAATTGTAAACTCTTTGAAATCTCTTGGCAAAACTTATACTAACAGTGAGTTGGTGAGAAAAATTCTTAGGTGTTTACCAAAGTATTGGGAAGCAAAGGTCACAACCATTATAGAAGCCAAAAATCTCTCCACACTTGGATTAGATGAGCTTATGGGTTCCCTTATGACTCATGAGATCACCATGAAAGGACATGAGGATGCTGAAAACAAAAAGAAAAGTGGAATTGCATTCAAAGCCTCATCAAATGAAGAAGAACATGAAAACTCCAATGAGGATGAAAGCTATGCCATGTTTAGTAGAAATTTCAAAAAGCACTTCAAGAAAAACAATTATGGAGGAAGAAGACCTTTCAAGAAAGAGTACAACAAAGATAACAAGAAAGAGCCTATTATTTGCTATGAGTGCAAAAATCCTGGACATATGAAGATGGATTGTCCAAAATTGAAGAATCATGGAAAAAACTACAAAAGAAACAAAAAGGCCATGGTAGCAGCTTGGGGAGAAAGTGAAAATGAAAGCTCAAGTGATGAAATTGAAAATGAAGTAGCCAACTTATGTCTCATGGCTCTTGAAGATGAAGACTCTACTTAAGATGAGGTAACTACTCTTTATGAAGAACTTGAAAGTGCATTCCATGAACTACAAGATGAATTTAGAAAAGTTTGTGCCAAAAATAATGTGTTAAAGAAATCTGTTGCATCTTTATCTAGTAATGTAGAAGAATTAAAGAAAGAAAAAATTGTTTTGAAAAATGATTTTGATACTATCTCTAATGAGAAAACTACTTTAACAAACAATATTGATGATTTAACAAAAACACTTGAAAATTTTGTAAAAGGTAGAAATAATCTCAACATGCTTTTTGGAAATCAAAGATGTGTTTTTGATATAGCAGGCATTGGATATGACCCTATTAAAAAACAAAAGAATCTCAATACAATTTTTGAAAAGGCACCTCTCATGACTCACCCTCATATTACTTGTTATTATTGTAGAAAGAAAGGCCATTATATATCTTTTTGTCCATTCAAAAATAATATAAACATGGGAATTAAAAAGATTTTGATTGTTGAGGGATCTAACAAAACTAACCAAGAAAGACCCAAGAAACTATGGGTACCAAAAATCAACACTTAATTGTCATCTTGTAGGTTTGCTTTAAGTCCAAAGCTAAAGAAGGGAAGTGGTACCTTGATAGTAGATGTTCCAAACACATGATCGGAGATAAATTCTTCTTTACTACACTGTCATCCAAAGATGGAGGCTTTGTTACTTTTGGAGACAACAAGAAAGGAAAAATCATCGGTGTTGGTAGCATCGGTATTTCTCCTAACCCTTCTATTAAAAATGTTTTATTTGTTGATGGACTTAAGCATAATCTACTTAGTATTAGTCAATTATGTGATAAAGGTAATCGAGTTATTTTTGATAAATCACATTGCACAATTGAAAACACAAATGATCATAAAGTTTTATTCGTTGGTAATCGTCACGATAATGTTTATGTTTTTCATCTCAATGATCTTTATGCTAGTGATATTAAATGTTTATATGTTAATAATGAAAATAGTTGGTTATGACATAGAAGACTTGGTCATGCTCATATGGATTTAATTGCTAAACTTTTGAGAAAGGATTTGGTCATTGGACTTCCAAAAATTAAATTTGAAAAAGATCATCTTTATAGTGCTTGTCAACAAAGAAAACAAACTAAAACATCATTTAAATCAAAATCTCATATTTCCACAATTAGACCTTTATAACTATTGCATATGAATTTATTTGGTCCCTCAAGGACATCTAGTCGAGGTGGTAAACATTATTGTCTTGTTACAGTTGATGATTATTCAAGATTTACATGGATTATGTTTTTAGCACTCAAAGATGAAACATTTTCTTCTTTCATAAAACTCTGTCGTAGAATTCAAAATAAAAAAGGCTTTCTTATTACTAATATTTGAACCGACCATGGTAGAGAACTTGAAAATGAGAAATTTGAATTGTTTTGTGATGAGTATGGTATTGGACATAATTTTTCAGCACTTAGAACCCCTCAACAAAATGGTGTAGTAAAAAGGAAGAATAGAACTTTAGAAGAGATGAGTAGAATAATACTTTGCGAAAATAATCTTCCTAAATATTTTTGGGCCGAAACCGTTCACACCGCATGCTATATTTTAAATCGTGTATTGATTAGACCTATTCTCAAAAAGACTCCTTATGAACTTTGGCATGATAGAAAGCCCAGCATTAGTCACTTTCATGGTTTTGGTTGTAAATGTTTTGTGTATAATAATGGTAAAGATAACTTAGGTAAATTTGATTCAAAATCTGATGAAACAATTTTTCTTGGCTATTCCTTAACTAGCAAAGCTTATCATGTTTTTAATAAAAGAACTCTTGTAGTGGAAAAATCTATACATGTGGCATTTGATGAAACTAACATCTCTGCTCAAAAGCAAATTGTTAGTGATAATATAGATTTGGAATCAAATGTGGAAGATTCAAGTATCTACAAAGAAGAGAACTAACTATGTAAGTTGAACAAAGAGATTGAACAACCTATTCTCCCACCTCAAGAAAAAGGAAGAAACAATGCTGATTTGTCAAGAGAATTGAAGTTTGTTCATAATCACCCTAGGGATTTTATCCTAGGTGACCTTACAAAAGGTATCGAAACTCGCTCTTCACTTAGAAACATTTGTAGTAACTTGGTTTTTCTCTCACAAATTGAGCCTAAAAACTTTCAAGAAGCCGAATTCGATGAACATTGGATGATAGCTATGCATGAAGAGCTTAACCAATTTGAGAGAAACAAAGTGTGGGAACTTGTGCCAAAACCTAAAGATCATATCATTATCGGTACCAATTGGATCTTTCAAAATAAGCTTGATGAATCCGGCACAATTATAAGAAATAAGGCTAGACTTGTTGCACAAGGATACAATCAAGAAGAAGGTATTGATTTCGATGAAACCTTTGCTCTGGTTGATAGATTAGAAGCCATTCGCATGTTACTTGCATTTGCATGTTTTAGAGATTTCAAACTTTGTCAAATGGATGTAAAAAGTGCCTTTCTTAATGGTTTTATAAATGAGAAAGTTTATGTTAAACAACTCCCAGATTTTGAAGATCATGCTTTTCCAAATCATGTTTTTAAACTATCAAAAGCTTTATATGGTTTGAAACAAACACCTCGTGCATGGTATGAACGATTAAGTAAATTTTTGATTGAAAATAATTTTTTTAGAGGAACGATTGACACAACACTTTTTGTTAAAATTAAAAATGATAATTTACTTATTGTGCAAATATATGTAGATGACATTATATTTGGTGCTACTAATGAAACCTTGTGTAAGGAATTTGCTAAGTGTATGCAAGATGAGTTTGAGATGAGCATGATGGGGGAGCTAAATTATTTCCTTGGGTTTCAAATCAAACAATGTAAGGAAGGAATTTTTATTAACCAAGCTAAGTACACAAAAGAACTACTCAAAAAGTTTGGTATGTATGACTCAAAAATAGTTGGAACACCTATGAGCACATCTATTAAGCTAGACAAGGATGAAAAAAGTAACTCCATTGATCAAACAAAATATCGAGGTATGATCGGCTCACTTCTTTATTTAACTGCAAGTAGACTCGATATTATGTTTAGTGTTTGTATGTGTGCTAGATATCAATCAAATCCTAAGGAATCACATCTCAGTGCTGTTAAAAGAATTTTTAGATATCTTGTTGGCACTCAAAATTTGGGACTGTTTTATTCTAGAGGTGTTGCATTTGATTTAATTAGTTACTCGGATGCCGACTTTGCCGGATGCAAACTTGATAGAAAAAGCACCAGTGTCACTTGTCACTTTCTTGGTAACTCATTAGTATCTTGGTTTAGCAAAAAGTAAAATTCTGTTGCTTTATCAACGGCCGAAGTTGAATATATAGCTTCCGGAAGTTGTTGTGCCCAAATATTTTGGATGAAACAATAATTGGAGGACTTTGATTTGCATTATGATTATATCCCTATTAAATGTGATAATACTAGTGTTATCAATTTAAGTAAAAATCCGATTCAACACTCACGAACAAAACATATTGAAATTCGACATCATTTTTTAGGAGATCATGTTCAAAAAGGGAATATTGTACTTGAATTTGTAAACACCGACAAGCAATTGGCAGATATTTTCACAAAACCCCTAAGCAAGGATCGCTTCAATTTTATTCGTGGCAAGCTTGGAATGTCAATTTTTACTTAAAAAGTTTTATTATGACTATGAAACTTGAATTTTTGTTAAAATGATATATGTGTATTACTACATTGATATAGAAACATTTATATCAGTTGAATGCTCTCAAGTCTTTCATACATTTATTCTCCTTAACAGTTTGCTATTCTCAACTGTGTAATTTTTTTTGGGTTCTACATCTTGAGGTAAAATTAATTTTGCATACATTGATTTTTTTTAAACCCTCATGGTATTTTTTTTGCATTACCATTCTAGCAACACCAACGTCCTATTAAGTTTAATTTTTGCTAGTATTATTTTGTTTTAATTTATTTTATTTTGCTATTACGCTTAATTTCTTTTATTTTTATTTTTTTTCTCATTATTATTTTTTGTTTGGGCTTAATTTTTTTTTTTTTGCTTTTTAATTTCATTTTTCAATACTTAAACATAAAAACAAAAACAAATCAAAATACAAATATTTACATAAAAAAAAAAACCAAAACAAAACACCTTTCATTTTTTTACGGCCATACGCCGATTACAAAAAAAAAAAAAAAACACATTTACATAAATAAATTAAAAAAAAAACCTTCATTTTTTTTTACGCCCGTACGCCGATCTTGCTTACTTGCCTCTCCCATCGTTTTCTTTTTCTTTTTATCACATTGGGCGACCCTTGACGCCCCTGCCCCTGTGCTTTCATCGAGAGCGAGAACTCTCCGCCGACTATCAAAAGCCAAGAATGACGTTGCGCCAAATTGGGTCATAGAGGTGGTCTTCCGTTTAAGCTCTTTATTTTCGGCCTTCAATGCGCAAATATCTGCTCGTGCACCCTTGTACATGCGCTGGAGCAAAGAGAGTTGGGCATTGACTTGGTGGAGCTCACTCGTTCTGTTCTGCAGTCGATGAGCCAATTTTGTGACTGTAGTCACCATCTCCATACAGGACGTCAGTGTGAAATGATTGGCTTCAATATCTGATTGAGCAACCATTATTTGCTCAATCGACATCATAGTAAGGTTGGGAAGAGTAGGCGTCGGGGCACTCGGCCCAGCAGCGCTTGAGGGGTCATTCAAGTCCGGAAAGAGAGTGAAGGGACGGGGCGAGGCCATGTGGTCGACAAGAGAGATGTAATCGAAAGGAGGGTCATTTTTGGTAGACTTTCTACGATGCTCAGTCTCTCTGCTCTATCTTTCTCAAGATGACGTAGAAAGGGATGCAAGCGAATGAGAAAGAAGAAGGAGAAACGAGTGATTAAGAAAAAAAAAACGGAAGAGAAGAAGACAAGCGGGAGAGAGAGCCGAGGTAGTTGATTAACCCGTCTCGCTTTTGTCGGTCGGCTGACGCAAAAGCGAGGTCGCGTGTCCGACACAATTTTCGACGAAAAACAGAGAGGCGAGCGAATTATATATATATATATATGTATGTATATATCTCTGTTTTGATTATCTGTTCCTCCTCCTCCCGATTCTAAGCCATGATTTCCTTTTTGATAATGTCACAGTGGGAGAAACTTATGATGTTATATATTATGATATTATATATTATGGTATTATTTTCAAACTAATCTGATGTTATGTATTATGATGTTATATATTATGATGTTATGTATTTATGTATTACGATGTTATATATTATGATGTTATATATTATGGTATTATTTTCAAACTAATCTGATGTTATGTATTTATAGTTTGATATCTTATTCTTATATCATGTTGTTGATTAAAGCTTATTTATTACACATGTGCTAACCTATGTATTTAGAAATGAATTCAGGAAGCATGACCTGAGGGGGAGTCTTTTTTACTCCCAAATCAAATCAAAACATCATTGTGTGCCATCATCAAAAAGGGGGAGATTGTTAGACTTATTTATTTTGATGATTTATTTAATTATGTTTTAATTTATTTGAAAGAGAAAAATAGAATCCAAAATTTATTTTGATGATTTATTTAATTATATTTTAATTTATTTGAAAAAAAAATAGAATCCAAAATTTATTTTGATAATTTATTTAATTATGTTTTAATTTATTTGAAAGAGAAAAATAGAATCAAAATTTATTTTATCCCATTATTTCTCACATAAAATTTTATCCTAAATGTTGTTAGAATGTAGTTAATATTTGATTAAATCAGGAGTTCAAACAGCCCAGCACAACAACAGTTCAAAAGGTTCAAGTGGAAGATATTTAAATTTGTAATGATGGAGTGAAAGATATTCAAATTAGTAAGATGGAGTGAAAGATATTCAAATGAATACAACGGCTATAAGTTTCATTATATATACCAAAGCTTCTGATGTGAACAAGTTACAGAAACTACAAACAAGTTACAAAAACCAGAAAATATTCTTTGATCTAAAATCACTCTCATCCATTCTCCGAAAATTTTTATGAGAAGTGTTCTTCAATTTTTGTTTACATCCTCTTTCAGAAATTATACACTGAGACGTATATCTTTAAGCCCATCTTTCCTATGTGAGGTTTACAGAAAAACCAGAGTCTCATTTTTATATCTATCTTTGAGAGATAATTCTTGTAACTTTCTGTGAAAGCAAAAATACCTTCTTTTCAATCCTGTAAGAGTGTAGTACTCTCAGTGTTTTTTGGACTTAGAAAGTCTATGTAAAATCCGTAGAGGATTGCTCCATCTGTGAAAAGGTTGCTAGTATCCTGTGAAGCTAGAGAATAGTGGAAAATCTTAAGTGAAGCTTGATGAGTGGACGTAGGCCGAGTTGAAACCGAACCACTATAAATTTGTTTGCCTCTCTCTCCCTTATCTCTTTATTTTATTTAAATTGTCATAACTATATTTTATATTTTTATTGTGCTAAAATCATTAATTGACATAGTTGTTAGAACACTTGTTTTAATTATTTTTATTTCATTAACTATATTTATCTATTGTGCTAGTCATAATTTTTATTAGGGTATTGTTATTTTTATTTGTAAAAACCTAATTCACCCCTCTTTTAGGTTGTCTTTTGGGTAACACAAAGGAAGTGGGTGATACGCGGGGTAGTAGGGAGCTTCCAAAGCCAATTCCAATTAGCAAAGGGATGGAGGGGACGAGAGGAAGGAGTGAGAGAGAGAGTAGGCTGATTTACTAGAGAAGTTGCCATCAAGCTTAGGAGTCCAGATGAGTTGGTCACTGTTAAGACAAAACCATTTAGGCGAGGTGCCTCGTAGGTAATTCTGGATGCCCATTGGTAGAGTAAGGGGCAACTAGTCCCAGTTCCAGGAGTTATTGAGCCAATAATCCTTAACAGAGGATGTGTCGTTCGAAGCATTCAAGGGGCCAATGAAATGGCTTTCGAGAGGACCAGAGCCAGTCCAATTATCATGCCAGAAGGAGGTTTGGAGGCCTCTCCTAATAGTGATGTTGGTTCCTTTATCAATGATTCCTTTGCCTTTCTTTAAACAACGCCACTAGTAGGAGGGTTTACTGTTACAACCTCTAGGGTATTTAGCAGCAAGGATTTTGGGCCATAGGGAGTTGTTATCAGAATGTAATCTCCAATTGAGTTTGGCTATAGAGACCCTATTGGTAAAGGCAGTTTGGTGAATGCCAAGTCCACCGAGATGTTTGGGTTTGGAAATTGTATCCCAATCCATAGCTTGGATTTTACGTTTGTCTGGAGTTGTGCCCCAAATGAAGTTTTTGTTGATTTGATCAATGTTCTTTACAATGGAGTAGGAAAGGAAGTAGCATTGCATTACATGAGAAAGGATTGCACAATTGATCGCTTTAATGAGGATGCTTCTACCTGCTAGGGACAGTAACTTAGTTTTCCAGCCCGTGAGTTTGGCCTTGAGCCTTTCGAGTAGGAAATTGAAGGACCCAACTATGGGCCTATCATGAAAGATCGAGCAATCCAAATACTTACCTAGCTGATCGGTTTTGGGGATTTGAAGTGCATTGGCTAGAGTGATTTGGTTCTCAATGCTAACATTATTAGAAAAGAGAACTTTGAATTTAGCGAGACTGATTCTTTACCCTGATTCAAGACAGAAATCTTGAAGGGTAAAGAGGATGGACTGGCATGTGCGGTATTGGCTTCACCAAACAAGATGATATCATCAGCAAAGAACATGTGAGAGAGGGTGGGGCTTCCTCGAGCGATACGAATGGGCTTTTAGTCCCGTTGAGTGCAAGCTTTGATGATTGACAGGGAAAGGAATTCAAGACAGAGAATGAAAAGGTAGGGGGAGAGAGGGTCGTCCTGGCGGATACCTTTGGAGGGATGGAAGGTATCAGTAGCACTTCCGTTAATGAGGATGGCCATAGAGGATGAGGAGACACAAGACATGATGAGGTTGACCCAGAGCGGAGGGAAATTAAAGAAAGTAAGAACTTTACAGATGAACCCCAACTCGAGACGATCATAGGCTTTTTCCAAGTTAAGCTTGATGAGCATATTGCCTTTAGACCCTTTCTTGGTTCAGAAGTTATGGACTACTTCCTGAACAATAATCACATTGTCAGACCCTCGACGCCCCAGAAGAAAACTGGTTTGGAGAGGGCTTATAAGGTCATCGAGGAGGGGTCTGATTCTAGAAACCAGGAGCTTAGTAATAAGCTTATATAGCGTGTTGCAGAGTGATATGGGCCTAAATTGATTAACCAAATTGGTTGGCTATTTTGGGAATGAGACAAATGAGGGTATGATTGAGGTTTGGATCAATAGAACCAAACTCGAAGGCTTGAGAAACGATCTTAGAGACAAAAAGGGCTAGAATGTCCTAACATTTTTGGAAGAATCCAGTGTGTAGGCCATCAGGTCCAGGTGCTTTCCACGGTTGGAAAGACCATAAAACAAATTTGATCTCCTCCAGCTGGGGTATGGAAGAAAGGTCACAATGACAGGATGGGTCGAGAGTAGGGAATAGAAATGAAGGTTTCGGGATGAGGTTTTCCGAGAGGGCTTTAAGGTGAAGAGTTTGAGAAAATGGTTGCAGAAAAGGGATCGAAGACTGGTGTCACCTGATACCCATTCACCTGAGTTGCTTTTGATGCTAACGATTTTATTTCTTCTACGGTGAGTCAGGGTGGTTTAATGAAAGAACCTGGAGTTTCAGTCACCCTAAAAAAGGAGGCTCATACGGGATTTGAGAGCCCAAAATTCCTTTTCAAGTTTAAGGATGCCATGGAATTCGAGGGTAAGGGACTTCTCAAGCTTAATGAGAAAGGATGAGGAGGGATTAGATTCAAGGCTTTTTTGGATACCCAAAAGACGGGCTACTGGCCTTTTTTTTTTCTTCTATGAAAGATGTTCCCAAAACAATCTTTATTCCAAATGGTTACCTTAGAGATGAAAGTTTGGATGCAAGACAAGAAGGGGCGGAAGGGGTCACACTAGCTATCTCTGATAATGGAAAAAATAGAGGGGTTAGAGAGCCAAATAGATTCAAATCTAAAGGGGCGATTAGCTTTTCTAGAGGTAGTAGGGGTGGCATTAAGGAGGACAGGGCAATGGTCCAAGTGGAGCCGAGGGAGGTGGTGGATTATAGTCTCGGGGAAATTAGAGTTCTGCTCAGAGTTACTCCAGCAACGGTCAAGTCTTTCTCTAATGAGGCCACCATTACTTCTCAGATTGGTCCAGGTGAAATGGGGACCAGTGAACCCAAGGTCAAGCATTCTACAATGATCTAAACTCTCTCTGAATTTGAGGGCTTGATACCTTTCATCCTCCAAACTTGTCTTCACTCGACAGAACTTCATAAAATCCCCAACCATGAACCAAGGGCTATTAACCTAGGCAAAAGCAGCCCATCATGATTTGATTACAAATCAAGTGAGGTTTGACTGGATGCAAAAACAAATAGAGATATGTATATTTTTTGATACGGTAAATTACAAACACTCCTCAGATTTACTTAAATTACAAATTATCCCTTATGGTTCTAGAAATTATATTATGACTCCTAAGATTTCTAATTTCATAACAAATAGGTCATTTTATTAATAAATCATCAAGTTAATTAACAATTTTTAATAATGTTAAAATTTTATTTCAATTAATAATTCAGATAATTTTATTATTGTATAGGTGAACAGTTTGAAATTTTATTCACTACAACAAAAAGTATAATTAATAACATTTGTTTATAGCATTTTTTAATAAATGTTATAAAATAGAAGGTATACATAGCATTTTTTAATAAAATGCTGTAGAAGATTTTTAAATAATAACATTTAATCTTTTATAGCAATTGTTTATATTTTAATAGCAATTGAAAACCATTGTTAAAGGTTAGCTAATGCGGAGCTTATTTCTACATGCTATAGCAAAGAAAGAATGCTATTGAAACCTTGAAAAAAAAAAAAAAAAAAAAAGCGAAGAAAGGCGCTCAAAATTTGCCGCGAATTTTTCCACTCAGTTTCCATCTCTTGCACGTCCCCTCTCTTGCGTTGATTTCTTCCAAGTAAATCGCAAATCGAGCATTCCAAAAAAACCCTAGAAAACACTTGGAATTTGTTTCAAGTTTTGTGTTTGATTTGGCAAGTTCGTGTCTCCGATTGGACGAGTTGGTCGATTAAGTGGATCAAAGCTGTAGGGAGTTGATTTTGCTTGGGAACAAATTGTAAGTAATATTTCTCTAATTTTTTTTATATTGATTGATACATGCATGTTGTTTTTTGTGTATAATTTTTGGGCTGGATTGATTTTGCTTGTGCGTGTATATATATATGTGTGTGATTGGGTTTTGATTTTGCTGATTGTATGGATTGGGTTTTGATTTGGTTGATTTTGTTGATTGCAACGATGCTTGTGGAGACCCCAAAGTGTAGTCACGCAGTCCCCAAATCCATCCACCACCATTGTTAAGAATCTCTCTCTCTCTCTCTCTCTCTCTATTCTAAAACAGAGATGAGATACAAATCTATATGACCCAATAACCAAAACAAACTACACACAACCGAACAACTCTACATTAAGAGTCCATATTTGTAAAATGCAGACTGTTTATTATTAAAAACTTGGTAGATATGAATCAATCATGTTGTGCCGAACACCTGACATAGTTATATCTTATATGTGTTCCTTAGTGTGCTAGAGTCCTTGATTTTATTTTTTTCTTATTTGGCTTGCAAACAACCTATCCCTCTTGGTTTCAATTTAATATTTGTGATTCTTCCCTTGTGTATTTTTTTTTTTGGGTATGCATCACAAATGTCCATGTTGGAAAAGAAATGTACTGATCGTAAAATCGGAATTGCTAGTCTTAATACGTACTGCAATATTGTCAATCTTGTTCTAGTTAAAGCCATAAAGAATGTTCCTTGCTTGGCTTATCTGAACAAGTTAGCATGGTCCTTTGTTTTTCAAGCTGTTATCAGCAATTTGGTCCATTTTCCTGCTTGCCTGCTATAATCTGTTTTCTACTTCCAGTGTGTTTAGCTGTAAAATTGTGCATATAAGAAAATCAGCTGAAAGTTTTTTTGTCTTTTATTCTCTAGTTGGTGTAAGAATTTAGTGTTGAAGATCCTAATGGGAACCAAACAATCAGCCTTCTTTTTTTTTGTTTTTTTTTTGTTTCTGAATGAAGTTCAAAGTGAATCCATATTTGACATGTTTCTCAGTGAAAGATCTCCAATCAATAATTAGTGTCTTCTAGATTGCAATCCTTGCATTCAGCTTATTTCGAGCTTAAATTTTGTATTGAAATTATTTTCTTTCACTTCTGATATTCAGCATATCCATACCAGACCCACCTCTTTCAATCTTATTTATTATCTAAGTTGGTTGCTCCCCACCATTAATCATGTTGTCTGCAATTTGCATATATAATAAATAGCAAGTCTAATAAATAAAAAAATAAAATATTTGTTACGTATTGTATGTAATTCAAACGGAAAGAGTCTAGTTTATCAAATTTATAGTCATAAGTTCAAGTAACACCCTTTTCTCTATTGTTTTTATTTTTATTTTTGGGAATAGAAAATTGGAAGTATAAAGAAAAAAAAAAGTTTCAACACACCAAATAGATGCTCAGATATATAATACAAGTTGAAAAATGATTTAGCAAGTCATTTTCAAGAATGACTTTTTAATATATATATATATATATATTTTTAACCTTTTGGTGAGTGGGATGATTAGTAAAAGAAACTTAAGCTTTTGTCAGATGAATTGTTTAAGAGTGTTGAGATCATCATGCCCCATAAAACTTTATGACATTTCTAACATGTGGATTGTGGATATAGTTAATCTCTCTTTTACCACACATGGTATTGAGTGCAATGGTGACAACTCTAAATGAGATGGTGATAAGATGGATACACAAAAGGTGGAGTGGTCTTAACCCCTGCCCCCATTTGGAGCTCTTAATTTAGTTCTTAAAAAGATAAATCAATTATGCACAAATAACACGATTTATGTGATGCACTCAAAATTAGGGTTACGTTTACAATTTCTATGAGTTTATTATGATAAAAAAGGTTATAAGAGATTTCAAAGATAATTATCTCACTTTAATTATAGATACATAAAAAATTAGAACAATGTGTTATTAGGCCACAAATATAAAGAATAAAAAATAAAAAAAATTCCCTATTTCAAAGTTGGATTTGCGATTGAATGCTAGGGTTTTGCTTATCAAAATTCACATCATGCCATGGTATTGGCTTCACACTAATGAAATGAGAGATTAGTTTGAAGTTCAAGCCTGCAAATCAGGTGGCAGCATCCCATTTTTCCAATTCACACTACATCTAGATATTAAGCACATCTCTCCATACTTTTCAAAAAAAAATATATTTTTCATTTATTTAAATTGAAATTAGTTTTTTGTTTGTTTAAATCATTTGTCTCACTCTCACAGAATAAAAAAGAAAAGAAATAGAAAGAGTCATACTGAAATAAAATAGAATAGAATTGAATGATTATATTCAATTTATTATAGTGAACTACTTTGTCTTGGAGTCTTGTAAGGTTAATGAAAAAAGTGAACCATTCTCGTCTTCATCTTATTAACTTATTGTAGTGTTTGATTTCACCATAATAAAATAGAATCATCATTCATTAATTCTTTTTTTTTTTTATAACGGTGAATAATAATTCTATTTATAGTTCAATTTTATATTTTTTTTATTGAACAAAACATGAAAATAGGCATATATTAGAACTAACTATTCGCACATGCGATGCGTGTGCAATTTAAATAAGTAAATATAAAATAAAATATTTATTATATAGTGTGCTAGTCAAGTAGTAAGAGTATTCTTCATTTGATATAAGTCCAAGGTTCAAATCCCTTCCTCTCATCTATCTATTTTGTTTTTTTTAAATAAAAAAATGGACACGTGGTAGCATAAGAAACTAAGGCTTCGGGACACCATAAAAGATGTTCACTTTATATATAGTATAGATCTATATGGATTGGGTTTTGATTTTGTTGATTGTGTGTATTTATAATTTGCTGATCTGTTTGGTTTAGTCTTTAGGCTGCTCATCTGTTTGGCTGCTGAAAAGTTATGTTTTGTTGATTTGTTTGGTTTAGTCTCAAGGGTTATGGCCGTGTCTGTTGGAGGATTTTTGTGGCCTTATTAGTCTCAAGGCTTAATGTTGTTTGGTCTCTCTTAGATAATTGGCTGATTGCTTAACGTTGCTAATTTGTGTTCATGCTGATGTTTAGTCTGTCTTGGTTGCTGCTAATGATTAGGGGCTGATTGCTGAATGTTGCTGATTTGTGTTCAAGGTCATATTAGCCTTTTGGCTGAAGGCCTCTATCAAGGACTTCCCTTTTTTAGTCACTATGTAGTTTTCAACTGCTGACATATTAGGGGCTATTATGAGTCTGCTTGTTCTGTTTTAATGTTCTGTTGTTCTGTTTTGCTCTATTAGTTAGAGGGTTAAGCTGGAATTGGTCTGCTGATCTGTTTAGTTTAGTCTTAAGGCTGCTGATCTGTTTGGTTTAATCTCTTGGCTGCTGATCTGTTTGGTTTAATATCTTGGCTGCTGATCTGTTTGGTTTAGTCTCTTGGCTGCTGATCTATTTGGCGACTGAAAAGTTATGTATTCTTGATCTGTTTGGTTTAGTCTCAAGGCTTATGGCCCTGCCTGTTGGAGGATTTTTGTGGCCTTATTAGTCTCAAGGCTTAATGTTGTTTGGTCTCTCTTAGATAGTTGGCTGATTGCTGAATGTTGCTGATGTTTAGTCTAACTAACCCCATAAAAAAAAAAAAAAAAAGAACTACATATCAACGAAAACAAAAAATGGGCAGCAACATAGTAGACCTGTCCAGACTAAGAGAAAACCTGGGGAGAAGCCAAAAAAACCAAGATATAAAAAGAACATCAACAAACCTATAAGCAAGCCTCCAAGATAACACCCTAACAATACCCAAAATACCATGCAAAACCTTAACAGATAGGGCAGCATGTTGTGAACAAAATGATATGTTCCTGGGCCCCATAAAAGAATATGTGGACCATAAACATATAATCAGCAAAACATACCAGCTCTGTATTAAGCAATTTGCAAGAAAGCAGGCTCTGCCAGTTCAAAGTGTTGGAGGGAAGGGTTGCACCACCCACCATTGTCATTAGATTGAGAAAGGTTAGGTGGATAGAAGTTTGTAGCAGTCACAGTGATGGTCCCAGGGAGGCACAATTGTGGGTCACTGTTGCATTTGATCTGATAGCATGCCCCACAGCTGAAGCCATTGTTGAACAGAGCAGTGCTTAGTGCTGCGGTGTTAGTGCCATAGCCTTGGCTATACAAATTGCCATACCCACATGCACCTCCTGCCACACCAAATCAAGTATTAGAATCCCAAAGCATTAAATTTATCAAATTTTACTAGAAAAATCTCATTCTTTTTAACAGTCAAGTTTACAAAACTCAAACAGAAGTCACAAAGTATGCTATATAACCACTAGAAAACATTACTTTAGAAAGTGTTGTTGGGTCCACAATGAAGTTCAACTTTTCATTGCTGTTTGGTGGTTGACAAATAGGAAGCTGTAGAGTGTGTATTAGCATCAGGTTGCTGAGGTTTATAAGGAGGTCTGGGTTTTAGTCTTTCCTCAGATTGGTGGTTCTTTGTTTCCCTATCTATCTGTGCTGATTCTGATAATTCTGTGCTAACTTTGCTTCTGAGGTTGGGATCTGTTGGTCTGCTAAGCTCTGCTACTGTGACAAGCTTGGCTTTAGTCTCAAGTTGGATTCATGTGTGGCTGGAGCTATGATATTAACCACTGATTTTGCACAGCATACTTAAGACCAGGTCTGATTTTGCTTTACAAATGGTGGCTGAGCTAGTGTGTAGCTGTCTGCTGTGATGATCTCTAGTGTAGTGTCGTCTGCTGGAATGGTCTCTGGCTACTGGTCCAGGGAGTTTGCTGCTATCTGCTGTGATGGTCTCTACTGTGGAGCTTGTTGCTGTCTGCTGGTCTGTCCTAGTTGAATGTCTGTGTTGGTCTGCTGATCTGTGCTTCCTTTTTTTTTTTGGCTTTTGCTTTTGGATCTTGCTTCCTAGATATATAGGATTTCAAATAGGTAGCAGTAATTGTGCATAAGTTTCACCCACTTCCAATGAAATGGAAAAATGAGTAACATTAAAAAGAAGGTATGTTGATAAACATGTCAGTTTTGACATTCACAAGAACTAGAATTGGAAATGTAGTTAAATGTAGAGAGACAGACACAAATGTCCAAACACATGCAAGCACAGCTGTATGAATGACATATATTAGCTTCATATGAAGTATAAATGGCCTGTACTTGCATGTCAACACAGACACAAGCATGCATGATCTCCATTTATTGTTTTCTTTTATTCTTCCCCTCCCCTCCCCTTCAAGATGGTTTCACAAAATTCATATGTTGGTATATATTCACGTACTATAAATTTTATAAAAAAAATTAAATATTACTTAATATTATTTTTTATAATATTTTTAAAACTAATATTAAAAAATATTATTTTTAAAAATATTATCGCAAATGTCATATTGGCAACTATATTAGCGTTTGGTGCGTATGTGGCATTTTATGAAAAAGATAGTAATATATATAGCATTTTTTGTTTTGAAAATTGGTTTAATTAGTTTGAATGATTAGTTAAAATAAAGAGTATGATTGGAACATACAATAGCTAAACTAATTAGGTAAAATAAAGAGTGTTCCTTTTTTGTACTTTAGCTAGTAAAAAATAAAGAGTGTGGTTGGAGTTGCTCTAACAGATCAAAGGATAACATTTTGTTAACAATTTTTGTCTGCTGTGTTGAAGAAGTAGTCATGGTGCTCTGCCTTTGCTCCAGCAGAGGAGTGCTTTGTTGCTTTTTTGCTTTTGTTTTGATATAATTTTATTTTTATTTTTCCTTTTTAATGATATACAGTATTGTTAAACTGATTATACTTATTGTGACGTGTTGATTATTGTTTTACAGTTATTAGGTTTGGAAAGAAGATGGAACCAATAGAAGTCAGCTTGGAAGTTTGTGGGTGCAGAAAAAGGAATTTGAATGTGTTATTGGCTTGTACATACCGACATTATGACTTTAAGGTTTTGTTTTTATTTTTATTTTTTTGAACATAGTGAGAGATTGTGTTTTGGTACTTTATTAAGACAATGTTATGACGATTTTATTATTTCTTTTTATTTATGGTGATGAGTTATTTTTTAATGATGATATTGTTTTGTATGTGATGGATGAAAATGTGTTTGTTACATTTACAGAATTTAGGTTTCCAATATTGGTGTTGGAATGGATTTTTATTATATTTATAAATGGAAAAAGCTTCGGACCCCCAGTGGGGGTACTGCGGGTCGCCTCTCATTGGTCCCAAAAAAAAAAACAGTTTTTTTTTTTTTTTTTTAATGTTTTCCACCAACCCCGTGCTGCCACGTCACTGGGGGTGGGGGTCTGAAGCGCGGCTCATTTATAAATACTATATGATAGCATTTAAAATTGCTATCATAATGAGGTGTTTGTAGCATTTAAAAAATGTTATCATGCTTTATTATAACATTCTTAGTTATAATATGGTAAATTGTAACATTATTAGATTGCTGTAAAAACAATTTTATAGCATTAACAAAATGTTATCCTTTGGTATTTTTAGTAACTTTTAATTATTTCATAGCATTCAAAAAATGTTGTAATATATTTACGATAGCGTTCAACGATAACATTCGATAAATGTTATTAAAAATGATACACTTTTAATAACATGGGCAAACATAGCATTCCAACGAATGCTATTGCTTACTTTTGATAGCATTCATCGAATGCTATAAAATGTGTTTTTTGTTGTAGTGATTCTTTTAATTAATTCTGTTAAATAAAAAATTCTGACAATGAGGTATTTGTAATTTTCTAAACCACAAAAGACAATTCGTATTTTCAGCAAACCTCAAAGGTATATTTGTAATTTGCCCTTTTTTATAAGTAAAAATAAAATATTTTTGACTAAAATCAAGAGACCAAGGGAGTACTCAACTTCAGCCCGTATACAAAAGAAAACTTGCCAATTATGTTTTTGGTGGTTGAGAGATTTAGGAAGGAATTTGGAAAGGGAAAAGGAAAAAGTAGATGAAATGTGAATAAAATATATCTACATTTCACTTATTTTCACATATTTTTTCTCTTTCTCTTTCTAAATACCCCAACCAATCACGGGCTACATTTGGAGCATAGATTTGGGAGTTGTTTGAGATGATCTATATAAGTGTACTTTTTGACTTTTTGGCTAATAAAGTAGAGAAAAAAAAAGATATATATCTAGAATAACTTTTTAATTTTTTACGAAAAGATGTGTAATAAAATATTGTAGTAAAATCAAAATGACCATTTGACCCTTATTGGCTTTTTGAATTTTAACTTTTTGACTTTTGAATATTTGAATTCAAAAGGTAAAATAATTATTTTGTCCTCTAAACTTCCTCACAAACTTTCCCCAAATAATATAAATTTTTTAATTTTTTTAATAACTTTTTAACTTTTTGATTTATAAATTATCCCAAACATCTACTTGGTAGTGATATGGAAATATAAAAGAAAAGGTAAGTGAAATCCAAATCCATGCTCCAAATTTCACCCACCTTTTCCTTTTATTTTCCATTTTTAAATCTCTACTTAAATCTATACTCCAAACAACACAGCCTAAAAACACTATTGAAAAAATATTTACAAAATCCAAAAAACTGGTAATATAATTTTTAATTGCATGGCCTAACATACTCCAGAAAACTAACCCAAAAAAAATAAGAAAAATAAAAAACCAATTTAATTTTTTGATTCTTATTAAATTTAATTTAATAATTAATGTTTGATATAAGAGGGTTACAGCAAGTAGGAACGAGAGTGAATGAAAATGTGAAGAATTTGAATTAGTTACATAAACACAGAGTATGAGTGACCAATTTTAATGCGAGAACTGTATATCGAAAATGGAACGATGGCGCATCGATATGGGGTCTTTTGGAAAGAAAAAAAACAAAAGTCATTTTTTAACTTTTTATCTATTTTAAATTATATCACTTTTCATATTTTTTTATTTATAAAAAAATAAAATAAATTAAAAAAATAAAAAAATTAATTTTTTATTAATTTCTCAAAACACCAAATATATAATAGAGAAATGCGTGTAGATGGGAATTTAGAGAGGGAAGAAGGTACCAGAACACAATGGGATTCGCCAAGACACTTCACGAGTTCCACTGCGAGGTCCTTTCCTGACTTCGACATTCCTCTATCTCTCTCCTTTTTCTGCTCCTTCCTAGTGAGGGTTTTAGGGCTGGGCCTGCTGCCTATTCACTTTGATTTTTGGGAAAATTATGGTAATTGCTAAAACCTATTAAAAATTCATCATAAATTTTAAAATTTTAATTATTAATATTTGTTAATATTAATATAATATATATATCACCCACATTAATATAATATATATATATCACACACATTGTACATTAACTGTAAAGCTCACCCCCTACACTGTAAAGCACACAACTCACACCCACTACACGACCCACTACACTATACAGCACACACCCGCTCACCTCTCCGCTTTCGCTTTCGGTTGTGTAATATAATTTACTATAAATGCTTGTAATACTTCTCTCTATAAAGAGAGCCTCAGTTGTTCATTGTAAGACACACTGAATATATCAATATAACATTCATATACATATTCTCCCTCTTTGTACATCTATACATTAAATTTAACATGATATCAGAGCTTTAGGTTAGCTCTTGGTGATCTTCACCTTCCGGCGGGCGGCAACCTTGCCTTCACCGCCCGCCGGACCTCAACCAAACTTGAACATGATGTTTCCATTGACATCGGTGACTGCGAAGTTGCCCTCTGTTACGGTCAGGAGCGCTTCCTTATGATGGTTAGATCAACTGGGTACGGTGCGCAATATTGTGGGCTTATCACGGCCACTGGGTTTGCCACGCTCACTGTAGCAATGCCGGCACTACGATACCAGGTGAACTTTGCCTGCCGGAGACCACCTAGAGAACCAACCAGCGAGCTAAACACATACCAGCAACTTTGAGCAGCGCCGGAACCACCACCAAAAACACACAACACTCAGACAACACAAACATGAGGCCAACGGCTCTCTCCCTCAACCTGATATCTCTCTCTGAGGGGGCTGGGTTGGTGAAGTACACATGCAACACAATGCAACACACTTCTCAAAGCACACAGTCTCTCTCCACTCCAGCATGAGAAGCTCGACTGTCTTGTGCATCTCTCCTACATGCGGAGAGATTCAAATATTGAACTTATCATACTCGATGGCAATTTCCTCGAGACATCAGCCTCACGAATCATCTCGTCCACTTCCTCATCTGTGAGCTTCTCACCAAGATTTGTTATAACATGGCGGAGCTCAGCTGCAAAAAAAAAATGAAGCCATTCTGGTCCTTGTCAAAAACCCGGAAAGCTTCCTTGAGCTCTTCCTCAGAGCTCCTCTACAATCCACCCAGTGATCTGCCCTCGACAGAGGGGACACACCAGCTTTAACTTCACCTGGTCGTTGGTTCTAGAACCATACACTCTTCTGATCTGGGTACTCTTTCCTAATCTTTGAACTCAACAAAGTCACCACCGCCACCACCCTATTTCCTCCATGTTCAACCCACTCAACCTGTCTCCACTCACTTTTGCATTTTCCTCCTTTTTTTTTTTCTTTCTTCTGCCATTTCTTATCATGCCACCCACATGGCATGTCCCCCGCCTTTGACAAATTATTTCTCTTTTTCGTCTATTTATCATTTTCCTTTTTCCTATATATATCTATATCTATTTTTTATTCCACCACACCAACCCACTTTTTTCATTCCTTCATTTATATATCTATATATATCTTTGTTTAATCTGTCATTACCCCTTTAATTATAATAGCTGCCACTACCTTGTGTTGGTTTGAGCACCACCGTGGGCTCCATTCCCATTTTATTTCTTTTCTTTTCTTTTATTTTATACTTTTCTTTTCCATCATCACATATTTTTTCTTATAATACATTTTGATTTTTCAACTTTTTATTTCATTTCTTTCCATACAACACAACCAAAAAAAAAAAAAAACAAAAAAAAACAAAAACAAAACAAAAAAAAACCTCACAAAAACAAATCAACCACAACCCACAACCACCACAACAAAAACCGGCCTTATTTTTTCGCCTCTTCAGCTGTTCTCTTCTTTTTGCCTTTGTCTTGGGCGTCCCTTGCCGGTGCTGCCTCCGTGTTTCCCACGCCGCCGAGCACATTCACTTCCCGTTGCTCCTCAACTGTCACATATGGCAGCCCTCCAAATCTGAGCATCACGGTGGCCTTCCGCTTCAGTTCCTTGTTTTCTGCCTTCAGCACACAGATCTCTGCTCGGGCATCCGTATACATGCTCTGGAGCAGAGCCAGTTGGGCTTTTACCTGCTGCACCTCATTTGTTCTACTCTGAAGCCGGTGCGACAGGTTGTTGACCGCCGTCATTGTCTCAACACATGACTTCAGAGTATAATGATTGGCCTCCATATCAGATTGAGCAGCCATTATCTGCTCAACTGACAACATTGGAAAGTTCAACGGCGTAAAACCAGGGGCACTTGGTTGAGGTTCCAGGGCAACTGCCCCGGCTATCTCTCTTGTGGCCTCGTTGAGGTCGGGAAAGAGAGTGAGACCACGGGATGAAGAGGCTATGTTCTGGGTAGCTGAACGGGAAGAAGAGGCCATATTCAGGGTTGGTTGTAGCGTGTTACAGAGTATCTCTCTCAGAAGTGTTACAGAGAGAACAAGAGTTTTTTCAGCTGGTTTGTTACGCATCAGCGGCAGTCTCGCCTTGGTTTAAATAGGCAAGGCAGACACGCGCCTTACGCGCCTCTCAACGCTAGGCGACAAATCGGCGCGCCTTTTGATGGCTGTCGGGCACATCTTTTGATGGCACGCCTTTTGATGGCAAGCCTTTTGATCAGATTGGGCACGCCTTTTGAGGGTGCGACCTTTGTCGGTCCGACATGACCCCGTAAACTGTCCCGACATTGATTCCAGTCAGCTTCTACAACGGTCCGACATGACCCCGTAAACTGTCCCGACATTGATTCCGGTCAGCTTCTACATCAGTCCGACATGACCCCGTAAACTGTCCCGACATTGATTCCGGTCAGCTTCTACATCGGTCCGACATGACCCCGTAAACTGTCTTCTACACCGGTCCGACATGACCCCGTAAACTGTCTTCTACAACGGTCCGACATGACCCCGTAAACTGTCTTCTACACCGGTCCGACATGACCCCGTAAACTGTCTTCTACAACGGTCCGACATGACCCCGTAAACTGTCCTCTTACAACGGTCCGACACGACCATACAGTGTCTTCGACAACGGTCTGACACGACCATACAGTGTCTCCTATCCTATTTTATTTTTAGTTTATTTTCACGTTTTGTTACTCTCTCCAAACTCAAGTTGGTTAATGCCTACCCCCCTTGAGTTTGCGGGGGGCTGTTAATATTAATATAATATATATATCACCCACATTAATATAATATATATATATCACACACATTGTACATTAACTGTAAAGCTCACCCCCCTACACTGTAAAGCACACAACTCACACCCACTACACGACCCACTACACTATACAGCACACACCCGCTCACCTCTCCGCTTTCGCTTTCGGTTGTGTAATATAATTTACTATAAATGCTTGTAATACTTCTCTCTATAAAGAGAGCCTCAGTTGTTCATTGTAAGACACACTGAATATATCAATATAACATTCATATACATATTCTCCCTCTTTGTACATCTATACATTAAATTTAACAATATTTATAATTTCATTTATTTGTATTTTTTTTTTTTGACATTGATTGGTGCTTGATTTTAGGGTTAACTTTTTCTAGTAATTTTTTAAAAATATTTTTTAGTAGTTTTTAGTTAATTTGTTTGAAAAGTTACTAAAAAATAATTTTTATGAGAAAAAAAAAATGCAACATTTGACTTTTTAATATTTTAATTTTTTAGTATTGCCAGACATTTAAAATTTCTGCCTATTTTGAAAAGTGACTTTTTTTTTATTTATTGACATTTTTGAAAAAAACATGTAAAAAAGTAAAAGAGAAAATGTGATCTAAATAAAACAATAAACTAATAAACTAATTTTTTTTGGCCTTTCCAAAAGAGGCCTTCATTTTACTCTCAAATTCCATCTCAAAAATTAATTATACCTAATTTTATATTTACATTATTTTGATTTTTATCAATGTTATATTTACTATCACTTCTTGTGTGTAATCAAACAAAATTTTATTTTATCCCTAAACTATTTTGATATACAAAATTAGAGTTGTAAATTAATCAAGCTGTTCTCAGCTTAATAAGACTCGACTTGGTTTGTTTTAGTTCAATTCGTTAAGTATATAAATAAGGTCAGGTCAAATTTTTGGGCTTGTTTAATAAACGAGTCAAGTTCTAACTCGGATAAACCTCGACTTATTTATCAAGTGTCTCTAGGACACAGGTAAAAGACAAAATATTTGTAGAACACAATACACTTTTCACTACACTCAATTTGTTTCGGTGAAAAACTTTTTTAAGAAAACATTTTTTCACAAAAAAACGTTTTCTTATATCAGCGTTCTTGAAATTAATGTACTAATGGTTGTATTAGTGGTGCGGTAGTGACGACAGTAAGGTGGAGGTAAAAGTGGAGGTGTTGGGGGTACAAGTCGCGGTAATGGTGCGGCGATGGCCATGGTAGTGATGGTGACGATAATGGTGTAACGGTGGTAGTAGTAGTAATAATGCAATAGAGATAGTAGTGGTAGTGGTAGTGGGATAGTGGAGGTGGTGGTAGTGATGGTGATGATGATGGTTGTGGCCATGGTGATAGTAGAGATGATGGTAGTGACGGTAATATAGTGACATTGATAAAAGTTTTGTTTAGGAAATGTTTTTCGCTTTGCAAAATTGAAAATATATTTTCTACCTAGATAGACCTGTTTTTTATTGATTATGAAAAATATTTTTCTTTAACTTTTATTTTATGTTGTATCAAATGACAGAAAATATAAAAAATATTTTTTGAAAAATATTTCTATCCAAACAAACAGAGAATAATTGTAATAAATTTTGATTAAAATCAATACATTTTTACATTTTTAGCATTTACCAACAAAAAATACTATTATTTATTTTATTTCATTTCATTACCATCAATCAAACAGAGTGCAAGTATACATTAAATAATATAAATTTTTTTTTTATTTATAAATAACAGAATAATATATTAATAAAAAAGAAATTTCATTATTGAGTTTTGAATAAATTGAAGCTCAATTAATTAACGAGTTGAGCTATTTTTATTATCAAGTCGAGCTCAGCTGAAATTTTAAGTTGGATAAAGAAACGAGCCGAAATTGAAGGCAGATGTTTGCAGCCCACTGGAAAAAAAAACTAGCTGTACAAGTACTAGTACCTTCCAAGCCAGATGTTTCTTCAATTTTCTAGCTCCCACAGTAGCCATTCCCTTACCTACCTCTTCAAATTCCCAATGTTGTTCGACTTCTTCTTCTTCTTATAGCACTACTATTACACAACAAAACCAATTGCACTACAATCTTGTTTCTCTTTTTTTCCATTTGCATTTGTGGGTTTGCAAATGGCTGTGGCTATGGCTTCTGGGAGTATTACTATTGGGCTTTACACTAACTTCAAACCACTTGACAAGCAACCCTCCTCCAGAACAGCCCTCTTCACAGCCTTTTTAGGGTTCGATCCAGTTCAGCGCTTGTGCATTTCTACTAGGGGAAGGTATATATCACTGTTAACTTGTTCTGTAGCAAATTTGCCCCAATTTCAGATTTGGGTTTTGTTCCTCTTTTTTTTTTTTTTTTTTTTTTTTTGGGGGGGGGGGGGGGGGGGGGGGGGTCTGTAGTTTCATTTTATTTATTTATTTATTCCATTTTTGGGACCTTTTAAGTTGAATAATTGACACCCAAAAAAAAAAAAAAAATGTATATGAAGAGAAAAAGAAAACTGAAGAATTCATAAAAATTTTGGGATTTGCAAACTAATTTAGGAATGAAAAAGCTGTCACAAAGCTTCACTGATTAGGCTTTACCTAATTAGATAGAATATTATCAATCTCTATACTTGCAATTAACTTACTAACTTCTTGTTCTTTGTATTTAATTTGGTAAACTATTGGTACTTGCTAACTTGTGGATTGTTGTTCCTGATTGGGTTATTATGTTTACTGGGGTTTGATATATTAGTGTTTTACCTTTTCCTAACTATGCTGGGGTTCTTTCTCTCTAATCCCAAAATTGAGACTAAAATTTTCAACAAATAGTACTAGTTTATGTAGTCAATGTGGTGAAATGGGGCTTTACTATCTGGATCAATTCCGCATTGCTGATAACAAGAGCAATATTTAGAGAATGGGTAGAGCTAACCTGACCCACCTTGGTTAGTTGGGTGGGAGACTCGGTCAGTCGATCCATCATCTTTTGTGCAGCCTCGGGAGCACCACATGCACATGCAACAGTTTTGCTTCGAGACTACTGAATAATTTTTGAATTAGACCAAATAATAGGATCCTTTAACTGGCATTGAACACACTAGCATATTCTACCACATTAATTTTAATCCATGGGCAATGTTGATCCACTTGCAACTGCTCCAACTAAGGTTGTGACCATTTTTGAGTGTTTTAACTACTGTTAGCTTTATTCTCCAAAATCCCCAAGTTTAAGATTGTTTTTCATGTATTAACTCTAAATGTTTTTTTGTCAGATTCTCATCTTCCATAACTACAGTCATTCGAAGAGCATCATCTGCCACAGCTGTGGAGGTACAAACCAATGATAACCACGTACTTGGTTTTGATTGCGTACTAATACACTAATTTATTTTCTCATTCTCTTGTCTATTTATTTTGGTTGGTTGGTTTGTGGGAACGGTATGATAAACAGGGTGGAAGTTATCAGGAGATTGACTCAATTCCAACACCAAAAGTTATAATAGACCAAGATTCTGATCCTAATGTGACTGTGGTAGAGATAACATTTGGCGATCGCCTCGGAGCCCTTCTTGACACTGTACGGGCACCATTTATTTAGTGGTTCAAGTATTCATGTTTATACTTTTGCTCTTGCTGTTTTTGCTTATCAAACTGAGATTTTGAATATAACTTCTGCCTGTTTTTTTTCCAATCTATTAGAATGCATTTCATATTGTTTCTTGCTGTCTATGAATGGGTTGCAGATGAATGCACTTAAGAACCTTGGGCTGAATGTTGTCAAGGCAAATGTTTATCTCGATTCTTCTGGAAAGCACACCAAATTTTCCATCACTAAAGCGTAAGTCTTATGTTGTGGGTATTATTAGTATTTGAGTTGTTGATGTTCTAAATTCTGATCCAAGTATGGAAACACAAAGGAACAGAGAAATGTTTATTGTAAAAAATAAAAAATAAAAAATTCAGTGAATAAGAAGATAGTTGTATCCCAAATGACCTTGTGTAGGAATTTGTGGTACAAGATAGTTGGAATGTGTTTTACCAGAAATCTGGATTGGTCCTTGGAATTATGTTATATAGTGATTTTTGATTGCTTTGGTGGCGGGGGCTTATGCAGTGACACTGGTAGAAAAGTTGAGGATCCTGAGTTGCTTGAGGCAATTCGTTTGACGATTATAAACAATCTGCTTCAGTATCATCCGGTATTCCTTGAATACACGATTCTGTGCTTAATGCTATCTGCTAGAGCACATATTGCTGGATTTATCTCTGCCTATAAATTTCTTTACTGTTTTGCATTGGTGTTTCAGGAGTCAAGCTCCCAATTAGCAATGGGAGCCGCCTTTGGAATTATTCCGCCAAATCATCAGGTTCTTCCTTTTCCCCCCATCTGAAAAATATAAAATTATGTCTAATACTGTTGATTTTTTAGTTTTTATTTATTCTTTTCTTTGGATAAATTACAAATACATCCTCTGAGATTTGCTTAAAATACGGATTACCCCATGTGATTTGAAAAATTACAAATACCCCCTTGGAATAATTTTTTTATTTAATAGAATTAGCTAAAAAATTGAAATTTCTAACTGCTCCCTCATACAATAATAAAATTACCTGAATTATTAATTGAAATATATTTTTGATATCATTAAAAACTGTTAATTGACTTGATGATTTATTAATAAAATGGGCCATTTGTTATGAAATTAGAAATCTCAGGGGTGAAATGTAGGTTGCGTTTGGTAGAGTTTTGTAATTATGATTTGAGAGTATGAGTTGTATTTTGAGTTTGTGAGATTTGAAATTATGATTTGAGTGTGGAAAATTTGTTTGGTAAAGAGTTTTGAAAATAGTTTTGAAAAGAGTTTTGATTTGAGTGGGGAATTGTTGATGTGGCATTTGATATTTGATACAAAAATTTACAACTCATAACCAAACATACAACTCAAAATTATTTTAAAGCACATAAAAAATTTTAAAAAATTCAGAAAATATTTTTTTCGATTATATAAAAATTAACATATCAATTGCAAAAAAAAAAAAAAAAAAAAAATAAATAAATTCACTATTCCGGTCAACCGGCTGGACGACCGATTAGGAAAAATTTGCAAAAAAAAAAAATCCGAAAAACGCGCCTGAGACAGGGTTGTTTGCAGAGTTTTGGAAAAATGATTCCAAAACTCCTACAAAACATGATATTCAAATGTAGGTGTAGAATTATGTTTTCAAAACACAACCAAACGGAGCCGTAATTTTTAGAACCACAAGGGGAGATTCGTATTTTAAGCAAACCTCAGGGAGTGTATTTGTAATTTATCCTTTTTTTTTTTTATTGTATATTGGTTTGTGCCCCTTGGAGCTTTCTGAATACAGTTTATATCGTTGCTGATTAAAAAAAAAGTTGGTTTGTACTGTACAACATTTATTGCCATGAACAGTGAACACTACTATTTAGTCAAATAATATTTCTCTTTTGTGAAATATTTGTTTTATGTTTACCGTCAAAAGGAATGGAATGGATGGATTGAGGCAGGGAGTGGTGGGATAACATTCAATTTAAAACAGCATGTTTGGTGGTTCAACATTTATCCCAACATTCCCTATTCTGCGAGAAGGAGAAGAAATTTTTTTCATGAGCGTCCTTTACTTTATTAACATTAAAATGGAAAAAAAAGGAGACAGTTCTCCAATAATCCTTTATCAACTCTTCCCTGTAATTCATGATATGCATCCTATTCATAAAAATAATCCACTACGAAATTTGGAAGTTTTATGGTGGGATCATTCAATGGAACTTGATGCTTTGTGTCTTAAAGTTTTTCCCTCAACGTATGCCTAGTGGGGACTTAACAGTTAACACTGTGTCATAATTGTTAGCCTATGTGAATGCACTGGCTTTATCAACGACGTGTGAGGACCCCGATCCAGTTGGTGTGTGCTGAGTCCCACGTAAAAGGTCTACATTGAGAGTCTTGGATATATAAAGAGGAGTATTAAACAAACCCAAATGATATCTTTTTGGCTAGCCCTTTTGGGTAGATTCCGTAATTGTTACATATGGTATTAAAGCTCTCTTGACACATGTTGTGTGGGTCCAAGGAGCTGCAGCGTGGGATTATTGTTCAGCAGGACTGACCATGAATTGATTGTGGTGATTGTGATTGAGTAGGCCGCTCATAGGGATGTGGTGATTTGGGGGCAGATAGTTACAACTCCAACCCCAATTCTAACCTTTGTTGCCATGTGTTGTGTCATCGGATGTATGAGGTACACCAATGAACCCAAATGAGTTCAAGAGGCTAGCCTTATGGATAAAGTTCTCATGGTTTTTATTCAGCTACAGTATTTCTTACAATATTATCCTGATGCAAATATTTAATCATTTCAACATGTATGGCTCACAACCATTTTTTTTTTTTTTTGTAGTATTACATTTTTTCTTTTTTCTTTTCTTTTTCTTTTTGTTTATTTTTGTGGTGGAATTTCTCAGGTGGATGTGGACGTAGCAACCCACATCAATATTTATAATGATGGCCCCGATCGAAGGTAATGCATGTTTTCTTCTCCCCATTTCCCTTTCCCCTCAATATGATGGGCTCTGTTCACCAATTTACTAGTGCCCCGCCAAATAAAATAACTACCAAGGCTGAAGTATTTAAAACTGCCTTCCAGTTCATCAGTGTTAGTATGTTACATTGCAGCTTGCTGTGTGTGGAAACGGCAGACCGCCCTGGATTACTGGTGGATCTTGTAAAGATTACCACTGACATAAATGTTGCTGTTGAATCGGGAGAATTTGACACTGAGGTAATAACCAACTCGGTGGCTGTCTGTATTCTCCAGATTGTTGTAGTAATACTAGTAGTGATGTCACCGGAGCATGGTTTAACATTTTCACTTGCATTTTGATTTGGGTATCCAAGGGGTTATTGGCTAAGGCAAAGCTTCATGTCAGCTACCGGGGTAAAGCCGTCACCAAGCCCCTTCAACAGGTAAATCAGGATATGACAGAACATTATGATTGTCTTACAAAGGAACTAGTCTAGATTTGCTTTTTGGCATTTCTTGTTTTTAACCTTTTGATCTTCCTCTCCATCTTCTTGATCAGGTCCTAATGTCCAGAAGTATAGATTGTCTGTTTCCTTCGCTGAAGATCTATATTTGTTTTTATAGTTTGATAATTGCCTTTGTGAACACTTTTAATGGACCCAGGTCCATCTAGCTCAGCATTAGCAAAAAATCACGATACATTAGTAATTTACATTTTGGAACGTACATTCTGAAACATAGTACGCTTTTGTTCCAAAATGGTAAATTTAACAATTCAAAGTAATCTCAAAAATATTTTCCAATATAAAACTTAGTAGTTACATTAGGAGGAAAAAAAATCAAGTACAATAAATTAAAATCTAACGAGAGTGGAGTTCTAGTATGGAGAAACATAAAAAAGTAGGTATAATGCTTATACATGTTGATGAGAAGATTATATTGTTAAAGATATCAGAATATATGGAAGATATCAAAATATATGGAGATCCCGTAATTTGTACTTATCATGTTTTTTTTTATATCTTTGATTTATTTCAATCTCGTAATTGAAGAGATTTGATTGCATCTCCCACTCTATATATATGGTATATCATGTAAGCAAGAGAATCAAGTTGAGTGAATGAAAGATGTATAGTCCATAGAGCTTTGTGTGTGTAGACGAAGGACAAGATTGGCTGAACCACATTAATCGTTTGTGTTATTTCTTTTCTTTTTTCCGTCTTCATTATCACTCCATATTCAATCGTATTGCCTTATTACAAAATTCAACTATACAAATGTGTTGTAACAAGAAAAGTAACATTTTATTAGATGTTTAATATGTGAAAGAAAATTGCTCTAAAAGTATTTTAAATTCTAATAGTGTAATTTAGGGTTGGTTTGGCATAAATTAAATAATACAAAAAGTCAAAAGTTACTATCCTATTTAAGTCACATCATCTTATTTAAATCACATCGCCTCTCTAACACATCACATCAAACCCAACTCAAACCCAACCCATATAAGCTAATAAGTCAAAAAGTACACTTTTTTAGAACATTCCAAACCAACCCTTAAACAAGTTTATCCCATGTACCACATTTTAGAGAATGGGGCATACCCACATGCCTGGTTCTGTTCTACGGATCGAAACAATTCACGTCTGATAGAAAATTTTTGATTTCCAAAGCCAAGTTCATAGTTTTTATAGATTGATATAAATATTTGATTTGTGTTTACGACTCAACATGAGCTCGCTCGCTTGGCCAAAACCAGAGTTTGCCATGTTACTATAGTCTTTGTATTTACAAGCTGCAACATTTAACCTCTTACCAATTTTGGCAGGTTCTTACTAATAGTTTGCAATATTTCTTGAGACGACCGACAACTGAAGAGGCAAGTTTTTGAGATGTTATATAAGCCGAACATGTTGGATTACTATAGTAATAATGGATTTTGGCAATTTCCTCAATAACCCACATCGGGGATTAATGTTGTCGTAAATTTCTCCAATCTGTGCTCAAAAAAAATTTCTCCCAATCTAGTATGTATGGACAGAAGAGAGACACCGATGCCACGGTGGCACTTACATTGTAAGTCTATGTACTGTAGCAACATTGTAAAATGATCAGCTGCCATCACAATGTAAGAGTATCAATGGTTTCAACACATGCTTGTTTCACAGTAATGCTTAAATCTATGTATGTATAGGGATAGCAATGGGGGCAGGTATGGGTTTGTGGGACTCTTACCCCACCCCCACCCCACCCCCCCACCCCCACCCCCATTTTGTGAACGCTATTCTCATACCCGACCCTACCCGCTAGACCTCTCCCCCACCCTGCTTAGTATAATCCTACTCCTCCCAACCTTACCTACCCAATTTTAAATTTGCAACGTATGTTTTTAGTATTGAATTTTAATAATATGATTTTATAATTTTGGAAAAATGACTTGTAACAATTGGTGTTGTTTGATATTGATCCTAGTGAAATTGTAGAATAAACGGAAAGAGAAAAAGTGTGATATCAAGAAAACATAAAATAGAAGTGGAAAAAATCTTTAAATAATTTTATATCATTAAAAAATAGTAAAAATATGTTAAAAATGAGATTTTAATAATATATGGGTCAGGGTTGAGGCGGGATTATCCTTCCTCATACTTGACCCGAACTCTATTGAATATTTTATTCTCTCTCAATCCAATTCTACCCTATTGAAAACCTCTAAACCCATTTTATGGGAGTTGGGGGTCATGGACTTGTTGAGTGGGGATAATTTGCATTCCTATACGCAAGTTTTGCTTCTTTTGCACAAGCTATCATTGCATAAATCTGTTTTTGGTATCTGAATCAGATTTCTCCAAAGATTGGTTTCTTCATTATTTCTTTTACCACCCCCCCCCCCCCCCCCCCCCCCCCAAAAAAAAAAAAAAAAAAAGGGGTAGAAGGGACAATCCTCCGTGGGTATGACCAAATGAGTCCTTAGACCCAAAAAGAAAAAGGGGTAGAAGGGACAATCCTCCATGGGCATGACCAAATGAGTCCTTAGAGCATCTTCAATGGCAAATGTTATAATAGTATTGTCATTGTTATAATTTGGCAATGAATAGTAGCAAATTGTTAAATTATAGCAATTGTACTCCAATGCTCACATGCCATTTTGGCAAATTTTAACAAAATCTTTCTCTAATTTTGTAGGTGTTATTTGGATATAAGTTTTTTAGTAATTTTTTTGTTGTTTATTTATTTTTTTTTGGGTCATTTATGACCTTTTTAAAAAAATTTCTAAAAAAAATTAAATATTCACATTCTACTCAACTAGATAAATATAAAAAATTAAAAAAATATAAATATAAATTAAATATTAAATATTTACTTTTATGAATCTTCATCATCTGGGGGTTTATCTCTTTCATCTTAGAAGTTTAAAAAAATCACAATCTAAAGAAGATGAAGAGGACCAAATTGAGTGAAGAAGATGAAGAAACTTCAAACCCTTTTCCAAGTATTTATTTTTGTGAAATTACATTTCTGAAATTGCTTGAAATTAATGGAGATTCCTTTTGCTTTGTTTGAGATTGCTTAAAATTTGTGAGAAATTGCTTGAAATTTCTCTGAAATTATTTAATTATTGTCTTTGCAGTGATTGTTGTTGTTGTTGTTGTTTTTTAATTATATATATATATATATATATATTTTTTGTTTGGGGGTTTTGCCTCTATCTCCATATCCAAAAATCTGGAAACAATAATTTATTATTATTATTATTGTATTGTTGTTGAATTTTTCCCACTGTGTTTGTTTGTTCCATGGAAATTTTGGAGCCAAATTATGTTTATTTAGATGATGTGGTAAGTTTGGTAATTGCCAAACTTGCTGCTAAATTTGATAGAGGAAATGACAATTGTCAAATTTGACAAGGGTTATAGCAGCCCACTAGAATAAGGTTTTTGGAGACTCTTGTTAAATTTTGACAATGGCAACTCCAATAACTTGCTATTGGAGATACTCTTACTCGTGATCATATTTTCTTATGAAATTTTGTTTATTATTTTATATGTTAATACTGTATTGAAAATAGACATGCGTGGTGAGACTTATTATGTTGGGGGAATTGCTAAAACTTGTCAAATGAGCGTTGGTTAAGGTTGAAAAATGTGTAAAAGGTGTGTTAAAATTTAAAAATGTATTGAAATATATAGAAGTGTATAGAACTATATAAAAATGTAGTGAAAATTTGAAATTTAACCCTTATACTAATGCAATAGTGACACATAAGATGATATGTTAAAAAATAATAATTTTTTGGCAATTTTATTGCGAAATTAAAGTAGAATCTAACCAGTGGTTAATATGAGTCCAACTAAGTTTAATTTCTCCGTAGTGAGAAGTTTACACCATAAAAAGAATGTAAAAAATTTATTAAGATTTAAATGAAAAATTATCTCATAAAGTGAGTATCATAAATTTCATGAAAGAGGTTTTGGGAAGATGAAAAACCATTTATTCCACATTGATTAGAGAGTGAAACATTAATATTCACGCAAAAAGAGTGAAACATTAATAGGTATTTATGTCTCTTGTTTTGTTAAAGGGTGTGAGTTCTTTGGGCGGACTTGGGGTGTTGCTATACTTTCAAGACACAATAGCCTACTGTGTCTCTTTGTGGGAGTTCGTCCCAAATATTTTTTGATAATTTGAACCGTATATATTATAGGGTTCGTGAAGAATATTATTGATGTAAAAAATCAAGTTAATCGGATATTCATAACCTCATGATTAAGTTTTAATTGTTTTTAAAAATTTATGAAAATTATGTTAACCGTTAATTTTTATAAAAATAAATGTGCTTTGGTTATAAGGCTGTAAATATCCAATCAATTTGATTTTTCACATGGATGATCTACTTGACGAACCCTACAATATGAACTGTTCAGATTATCGAAAGAGACTCGAGAACGACACTTCACAAAAATGTACAACAGCCTGCTATGCTTTTAGACACAACCGGATCCTCAGATCCCCGATCGTCTCTGGGCATCTACATTTTAAAAAAAAAAGGGAGTTATATGGATGTGTGAATGATGGACTTAGAAAAATTGCCACAAGTGCAAGCCATCGCCGCCCGCTCAAACCGTTCTTGAGCCTGAGCCGGGTCGGTCCCCTACCAACCCTAGCACCTACAATAAAGGTGCTTCTGTAGTAGCATATCAGCCGCACATTTTGTGATACACATGCCTAGGTTTGCTACCCTTTTACTTTTTTTTTTTTTTTTTTTTTTTTCAGATTTCTTATAATCTTTTAGTTTCTGTATTTTGATTTCAAAAATATATAATTCGAATTTGTTTATTTTACTTTATTTTATATAATTTGGTTAACATGGTAAACAAAATATTATCATCCAAGCACTATTGTTCTTTTTTTTGGATATCTTTACACTCTATATATATCATGAATTAAATAAATGATGAAAAATAAAATAATTAAAAGGGCCACTTATTCATAAATTTCTCTTTACCTATTTATGTTCTACTTAATTCAAATTATTTTCTTATATTCTAATAAGTTTTATGGGTGACATAGATACCAAAATATCCTTAATAATAACATTTATATTGACAGTATGAATGTTCAATGATGTGAACATTCACACTGTTAATGTGAATGTTCACACTGTCAATGTGAATATTTACATTGTAAAATATGAATGTCCACATTATCAAATTGCTAACCGTTTAAAAAATATTTTACATATAAAATTGTCTATAAAATATCTTTAATATGATAATTATAATTTGGTGGGTAAAATCAAATGTCCAAATAATAGGACTTATTAAAATAGAAAATATGTTATGGACTAATTGGGATACAGGTACTTGATAAATGATTTCTTAGTAAATCTCCCTAGTTAAAAAATTTTGCTCTACCTTGTTTCCTTTCTTTTCTTCTTCTTTTTTTTTTTTAACCTTTTTTATTTTTTTTTACATCCAAAAATCTCATTATAAATTCAAAATTGAAACACAATCTTATAAATTTTTGGATAAATTATAAATACACTCCCTTGAGATTTGTTTAAATACAAATTATTCCTATAATTTTAGAAATTACAAATACTCTTTTGTTCGAATTTGTCATTTAACAGAGTTTCACAAAAAAATGAAAATCCTAATTATCCTTTCATACAATAATGAAATACTAGAATAGTTAATTAAAATATTTTATTGACATTATTAAAAATTATTAATTAATCTAATAATTATTATGCAAATAGAAATTTTACGCCAATTTTTTTTTGTGGACGAAATTCTTCTAGTTACATTTGCATCACATCTTTTATGGCATGAGAGTAAGCGGTTGTTTGGGAAAAAAGAAAAATAGCTAAAAGATCAAAAAATCACTATAAAAAGTCAACTTATTATATATATATATATCTATCTTTTTATAAATGTCACAAAATTATTAAAAGTCAATTCCCAAATGAAACTAACTTCATTAAACAGGTATGGCCATAAGGATAGAGGATTATCTAGTTGAAGTGATGGAAGAACTTTGGCAGTGGAGGAAATTTGAGTGGCTTTCCCCATATCATAGCAACCATTCATTGTGTAAGAGGGTGATGCTGTTGATAAGGGGGAGCATGGAGACTATATGTACGTACACTTTTGCGATTATAATATTAATTAATATCATCAATGTGTGAATACCCCTAACAACAACCAATCAAAATTATGTACCCACTGTGTGTGCCTGTGATGTGTGTGTGTGTGAGAGAGAGAGAGAGAGAGAGAGAGAGAGTGTTTTATGGCAGTGGATAAGAAGGCCATTCTGTAAGGGCAATAAAGACCATTGCGGTCCACTTGGGTGACAAAAGGGGGAGGATATATTGAACAGTAAACAGTTACACCACCATCATCCTAACAAACTCTCATCATAATTCATATTGTGTCAAAAACAAGAGGGATAAATTATCAATAGGTTTTATTTTTAGGATTTATTATCCATTAAATTTTATCGATAAATTTATTAATTTTTATTTTTATTTTTATGAATAAATTTATAATGATAAATTTATCAATTAGGACCCGTAGATAAATAAGTCTAATGTATAAGACTGATTGGTAAGTGCTCTTTTAAAATAGTAGAGTATTAGATTTATAAAATAAAATTTATAGGACAAATTTCATTGCTAGTCTCTATACTTCAATTCTTATATCATTTTAGTTGTTGTAATTTTAATTAGAATAATTGATTTTAATTTTGAATAACTTTATCTCAAATTAGTTTAATTGATTTTAATTGTTAGCATTTTTTTGGAGTTATACACACATGAGGGGGCAATGGTGGAGCCAGAAAACTAAATCAGAAGGGGCACTTATTAATTATAATTATAATTTTTTTTTCCATGACTAACAATAAGAAGATAATAATAATTTTTGAATTAAAGTACAAAAACTTAAATAAATTATTACAAAAGTATTTTACATAAAATTTTACAATTAACTTCGAGTAAAATTGAAAAGAAAGTATTGCGTGTAACTAATGTATCTTGAACAATGTAAAAAAGTCATATATTTAAGTCGTAAAATAAATTATATAATGGTAAGATAAATCAAATTTTTACAAAATTTGAGTAAAAATTTCATATAATAGTGATGTCACGTCATTATTGACATATGATATCACTAACCAATAGTAAAACAACATATGAAGGGTGAACTCCACATGCAAATATAACTAACACTCTAATAATTTTTTTATATATATAGTGAAATTAATTATATTTGCATATCAATAATGATGGATATTACCTTTATATTGAGATTTTTTCACAAAATTTTCATACATAAAAATATAATTTGTTGTAATCACTTTATTTTCAATAAAACAATCACTATTGTTTTCATAAATTAAAAAATGCCCTTGACATTTTATTCTAAATATTATATTTGTTTAAAATTTTATTTATATACATATGTAAAAAAAGAAAAAATAAAAAATAAAAAAATCTAAGGGGGCATGTAACCCCCCTGGTCACCATGTGGCTCTGCTACTAATGAGGGGCATGTGTCACATATTTTTAGAGATAAAATTATAAATTTGATCAATTTCATGACTTAATCTCAATCAATTAAGTAATAATTTTTCATAAAAAAAACTCTAATAATGTTATCAATTGGATTAAATTGAAATAATATATAAAATTAAGAGTTAAAATTAAACTAATTAAAAATATAAAAATCAAAATAACACATAATTTAAAATGTAAAGGCTATCAATCTAATTTATACATATGCTAATGTCATACAAATTAACCGTAGTGGCAGGGGAAAAAAAAACACAGTGGCGCACCGTGCAACACCATTTTAGCTGATAGTAAAACCGGTTGTGTGTGGTGCACAACCGGCATTCCGAATGTAAAATGTTGCCGCATGGCGCACAACCGGTTGTGTTTGATAATTTTTTTTATGAGTAATACTTTAATACACGTTCCAAAAAAAAAAAAACACGATGTACCAAATGTAAAGGGTCATAATTAAAAAAATTTATGTCATAACTTAATGAATCATAATTAAATACTTTGAAGTGTATTTAATAACTTTTTCAATAATAACTAAAATTATAACTACAATATATTATAAGTGAGTCGTAGTTAATAACATAATGTGTCATCATTTGAGATATAATCAAATATCTCTTTGCTTATAATTAAAATAATAACAATAATATGTCATAATTAAATTATAACCAATATCATAATAAATTATAACAAAAAATTATAAAAGTATAACTGAGATATATAGTATATACATTTTTAGAAGTGCATTATAGAAATTTTCCACATATATATAATATATAGTAAAATTTAAATTTGTAAATGTTATTTAAGTTTTAACAAAGTAATTAAAATAGGATTAGCAAGACACTTTTATTAGAACCCCGAGGGTTTAATTGGGTGGATGAGACTTGAGATTTGAGAATTTGCTCATTTAAGGGTTTCAAGTTCGACTCCTCTAGTTATCAAAATTCTTGAGGCCACGGATCACAATAAATAAACATGTTTCGGAAGGCTTATTCAAGCTGTAAGGATTTAGTCGATGCGCGCAATCTGTCACAGGATATCCTACATATAAAAAAAAAGCAAAAAGAAAAAAGAGGACACTTTTACCAATACTAGCTAGAAACTTATGTTATAAATCTCAAGGACGATTCTATTTACACACTATTGTGTATTTTTTTTTTATAAAAATTACCATTATGTCCTTGAATGAAATTACCATTTTGGACAAAACCCCCAAAGTCAAATCCACCATCACACCCTTCCTCTAGACACCACCATCAACCAACCACCATCGGCACCTTGCCTAGCCCTGTCATCGCCCCACCTCTTCTTCTTTTCTTCATTGTTCTACCGCTACCGCCGTCGCCACTACTGTTATCATTTTCGGCGACTCTCCCAGCCCGCACCCAACTCATTCTCATTACCTCTACTTCTTCCTGCCACTTTCACAATCTTTCTCATTCCTTTTCAATCTCTCATCTGTGTATGTGTATGTGTATGTGTATTGATCTCTCTCAGTCTTTCAACCGCGATCTCTATCTACTATCTATCATCGTAATCAAAGTTGTTGGTGTCGGCATTGGCAGCGGTAGGGTGGGTTAGAAGAGGAACGAGAGTAGTTTTGGAGAGTGGAGGAAGGCGGATGAAGATAGGAGATGAGTTGACGACAGGCCTATGGAGGCTGACGGGGCTAGGGCGGTGACAGTGACTATATTAGGGTTAGATTAGACATTTTGAGAGGAAGAGGGCATTTTGGGATTATTTGAAAATAAATGGTGTGATTTGACAAAAAATAAGAAGTTTGAAATTTGATATGGTGTGAATTTAGAAGATGGTATATACCGAGAGTATTGATTGTGTGCAAATAGATTTCCCAAATCTTAGTGAAAGGGAAAGCGAACTATGGGCACAACAATTAGTAAGGTTTGGCGAACATCCATTTGACCCATCAAAATTGAATGACTCGAACTGATTTGTCATAAAATGAGTGGTTTTGATGGTTTGAATGGACAGATGCAAATGTATTTTTCTCAATCTGCCTCAGTTTGAACGGATTGCGAATGAGAGGCCATCTGACCTAATCCGATCTGCGAGCACCCATTGTTTGGTAGAAAACTTAATAAAATAAATGGTAATGTATTGACAATTGTGTCTTTTTATTTATTTTAAAACATGATAACTTTTTTGTTTTTTTGTTTTTTTGTTAGCATTTTAGAAAATGATTCTATGGTTTATGTTTTGTATGTTAAAAAATGAATTTTTATTAATTAGCAGTTATAGCTATTTATGAAATATGAAAGTTGAGTTTTTACTTTTATTATAAAAAATAAAAAAATTTAGACCAAAATAAGGCTCAAAACAATAAAGATTTACTAGAAAATAATAAAAAAATACTCAAAAAAATAAAATCTAAATCGCCAAATTGATTTTTATTTACACACTAACTCACACAATCCATTCAATCTATATCGGTTAACTAAGCGGACAAATGCAAATTGATTTTTTTATGAATAATCCTTCGTAACTCGAAAAAAACTTGGACCGATTGGCTCGAATACTCAAAACGATGTCGTTTTGGGTATTTTTTTTTTCTTTTTCTTGCTTTCGAATACAGACAGAAGAAAGAGGCGAAAGAGAGAGAGAAGAGGGAAGAGAATAGGAAGAGAGAAGAGGCGAGAGAGAAGAAGGAGAAAAGATAGAGAGAAGGAAGAGGAAGAGAAGAAGGACAAGGGGAAAAGATGGAGAGGAGGAGGAGGAAGAGAGAAAGACGGTGATGGCGGAGGAGGAAGAGAAGGAAGATCGATGGTGATGGCGGCGTCTCTCTCTCTCTGCTAGTGGCGGCGCCAGTGGGTATCGTCGTCCAGATCTGCAGATTGCCAGTGGGTCTCTCGCCTCTTTCAGATTCTACAATATATATATATTTTTTTGGTGGTGATTGTTGGTTGTTGATGATGATGTGTGTTGTTGTTATTGTTGATGATCGCCTCTTTCAGACTTTGTTTTCTCTACTTTTTTTTTTTCTTTTTTTCTAGTGAATCTGGATCTGAAGATGATGATGTTGATGATGCTGTGTGTTGTTGATGATGATGATGTTGTGTGTTGTTATGGTTGTTGTTGATGATGATTTGAATAGTCCAGACTCTGTTTTCTCTAGCTTTTTTTTTTTTTTTTTTAGTGAATCTGGATCTGAAGATGATGATGTTATGTGTTGTTGATGATGATGATGTCGATGATGATTTGTATAGTCCTTCCTTTTTTTATTTTTTATTTTTTATTTTTTATTTTAAGACTCTATTCTCTAATAGAAAGAGAAAAAAAAAAAAAAAAAAACTGCCCAAAACAATGTCATTTTGGGGAGTCGAGCCACTCGGGCCAAAGGAATTTCAAGCTACCTAGCAGTTTTGTTTTTTTATATCCAAAAATGATAAGAGACCCCATTTTTTCTTGACTCCTACAATCCCTACAGACATATGTCTGTGAGTGATAGGAGGGAAAAAACACAAAAAAATAAAAAGTAAAAAGTTGGTCAATCCCAATACATTGGCGGTTGTGGGAGTTAAGAAAAAATGGGATCTCAATCATTTTCTTTTTATATCTGTCTAAAATCAGACAGGTAACGAATGGAAATCCGATCCACAAACATCCAACCAAGTAGTGTGTGAATTACAATCTTATCCAAAAACAAAATGTTCCGTTACAATTCAGAAAAACTAATAAAACTACCATTTGTTAGCTAAAATCCAAAATGAACCAATGAGGTAAGGCAGACCGAAGTTAGCCACTTTCTTGGGAATCCAAATTGTCCTTTATCTTAGCTCCTTCCTATAAACTGAGTGAAAATGGGGTCATTCTATCCATCCACAACTCACTTTATATCTTATAGAAAGAAAGAAGAGAGAGATGGCAACGACAGTTGGTAGAGGAGCACAGACCATGAACACCATCTACTTCAAGTAAGCTTTTTTTAACTAATTTTTTTTTTTTTTTTAATATACTAATTCTTGTAAGCAATAGAAATCCATAATATTTCTATTCTAACGGTTTGAATTATCGAAATAGAACCGTTAATTAAATCTCAATAACACCTCTTTAATTGAATTTGCTCAATAGTTCAAAAATTATTTGACTTGATGATCATATCATAAATCAATCACCAGATATCATGAGCTATGCTGTGTTTTTAATTCGTAAAAATAAAATGTTGTACCTTGCCATGTTGACCAATTACAATTTATTTAACACAATGTGCTTGTTGGTGTAATAAGTAAAAATAAATAAATATTAGAGCGAGAAACAAAAGACTGGGGAGTGTCTGAGTTTATGGGATTCATCATAGATCTTATTTTGATAATTTAAAATTTTATTTTGTAGGATTTTTCATGTATATTATTCACAAAAAAATTTAAGTTGATTCGATATTTGTAACTTATTCAATTTATCGCGTTTGTTACTAAAAAATAAATGTTCTATTTTTAAAACGAAAATGATATACAAGTCTATTTTATATATCCACTTTTTAAATCTAATGATATGTAAATGAAATGATTGGTGGGTGATTAGAAAAAAATATAATAGAGATATTTACCTTAGATATTTTAATATACTGGCACATTATTAGATTTGAAAAGTGAGTATAATTTTTGGGCTTTAATATTTTTAAAAATATGCTTGTTGTTTATTTTTATAATTATGAGATCGATCTAATTTTTGTGTGTGAATGATATAGAGTCCAATAAAGTGAACAATTTATATCATTGAAACGAGACCTGTAATGAGCGTTACGGGCTTGAACAACCCCTCCAGTAATAAGGGAAGCTAGATACAAAAATAGATATTAGACCAAGAATCACCACTTTGAGAAGATATCAAAATTTACGCAGGTCAACAAGCTTACTTCCTCAGCAGATTACACAAGTTTAACACATTCTTTTTGGTCGGTAGTGATGGAATTATGAGAAGACAATGTGTGCTATGGCCTCTCTTGTTTCTGTGTAAAAATCTGTTTGCGATAACATTTCGAAATATATATATATATATATCTTATTTTACAAATAAAATGACCTCTTAGTATAAAAGATATAGATCTCATTCATCTCCTATCATATATTCTCTTTTTATTTTCTATCAAAAAATTTCTTCATCCTATTTGAATTTTTTTTCATGTATATATAACTTATAGAAGACAGAAAAATATTATTTGCCTTTTGGCTCATGCGGTGATTAAATTTAGGTTCCGTCCCTGTTCTTGGCCTTTTTCTAACAAACAGGCCGATGCTGAGAAAAGCCTACCATAAAAAAGGGTCATCTGGTGATATTTTAAATGATGCTGTGAAACTGAATGGTGGTGAGGAAATGAAGAACAAAACTAGCAGCCTTGACGGCGGCGGTGGCAGCGGTGACTGGTGGGTACCTGATCACCGTACCGGAATTTACTATCCGAAGGGCCATGAGAAAGTCATCCAAGATGTTCCTCTTGATGCTGGAAAAGACTTCCTCAGGATCAACTGGTTTACCAACAATGAAGATTTCATTTGATTCTTATATTCACGTTGTTGTAAAATGTGTTGCAATTAAGACTTGGCTTAATTATTAATTTAAGTGTTCAAAATGGGTATCTTATAGAAAAAAAAAAAAAAAAAAAAATGTTCAACATGCATGTAATAGTATCACAGTTTCATGAAGCAGAGCATTTTGTTGATTCTCTCTTCTCTCTTGATTGGCTTCCAATATATATCACTCTTGATTTTGGCCTCCTTGAATTGGATGTCCAATTGCCCATAATTCTTGAATTTACACCATTGTTGTCTCTAATAAGGACAAGCATGTGTAATAATAATAATAAATAAATAAAACAACAATGCTACGTATTCAGAAAAATGAATCAATGGTCTATATTCATTGTGGGTGTGACCCACATCCCACTAACTTTAAATCAACGTGACACTTGATTTCAGGATACGATTCCAAATTTTCATAATTCATAGCATTCTTGAAAGGGAAAAAAAAAAAAAAAAAAATGCCAGTGAGGCGGTCAATTGATTGTTAACAGTTTGGGGGTAAAGAATTAACATTTTTGCTGAATGGTCATATTGGTTCAGTTATTTGATTTAGTGGGTATTTTGTGCACCGCTAGCCTATACCACCAACTCTATCATAAGTTGGTTGCCAACTTATGTAAGAGACGGTAGTTTAGACTAGCGTCAATGAGATTATTGCAACTTGCCATCACTAACTTATTAAAAAAAAAAAATTTAAAAAAAGGGTTCAAGGTCCTCCAATACTCTGTTTCCATTCAAAATCCCAAGATAATAGACAAATAAAGACTATGTAACATGTTAATTGTTTTTTAGGGTCAAGCAAACAAGCAACCTAGTGAGGCAGCATTAGGTAAAGTCCTCTTCAATTATATCATCAAATCAGTCAGCATAAATTGTAGTATTCACCACAAATGTAGCTTCTCCAACACAGAATGTTGGAAGAACTAGAAAAGAATGTTTAAAACTTTTAGGAATATTAGAATGATGTATAGAGAAAGATAAAAGAGAGAAGATTATTGTTGTAAATCTTATATATGAATTGTGTACAAAGAGCTCCTATATACAGGAGAGAATACATTGGTGTTGGTGTAGTAGGTGTGGTTGGTGTAGTAGGTGTGGTAAGTGTGGTTGGTGTGGTAGGTGGAGTAGGTGTGGTAGGTGTGGTAGGTGTATTGGAAATACATTATATACCAAATATATACACTAACATAATACACTAACATAATATATACACTAACAGCCCCCCTCAAACTCAAGGTGGATAGACATTAACCAACATGAGTTTGGAAACTAAGTCACTGAAACGACCAGGGGGATGAGCCTTGGTGAAGATATCAGCAGGCTGATCAACAGAGGCAATAGAATGGAGTTGGACGGTGCCACGAGTAACATGCTGGCGAATAAAATGACAGTCGATCTCAATATGTTTAGTGCGATCGTGAAAAACATCATTATGAGCAATTTGAATGGCACTTTGGTTGTCACAGTAGAGAGAGGTCGCATCAGTAGAAGTGACACCCATATCAGCAAGAAGCCAGCGGAGCCATAGAAGTTCCTGGGTAGTATCTGCAAGAGCGCGATATTCGGCCTCAGTACTAGAGCGAGCAGTGAGAGTCTGTTTCTTGCTACGCCAAGAAATAAGTGAATCTCCTAGGAAGAAGCAAAAGCCAGTAGTAGAGCGACGATCAGTGGGATCCCCAGCCCAATCAGCATCAGAATAAGCATGAAGCTTAAGAGAAGATAGACAGGAATAGTGAAGACCATGAAATAGAGTGCCCTTGAGATAGCGAAGAATGCGAAGCAAGGCATCATAATGAGGTGTGCGAGGAGCTGACATATACTGACTGACAATGTGGACAGCATATGAAAGATCAGGTCGAGTAACTGTAAGATAGATAAGACTGCCCACCAACTGTCGGTAAAGGGTAGCATTAGGAAGAAGAGTGCCATCAAGAGGAGTAAGACGAGTCTGAGGATCAATGGGAGTAGAAGCAGTTTTGCAATCAGTAAGTGCAGCTCGAGCGAGAAGATCAGAAGCATATTTGGCCTGAGAGAGAAAATAGCCAGATGAATCATGAGAGATTTCAAGACCCAAGAAATAATTGAGAGTACCAAGATCCTTCATCTCAAAGTGTTGGCTAAGAAACTGTTTGAGGCGAAGAATACCAGCCGCATCATCTCCGGTGATAATCATATCATCCACATACAGAAGAAGGAGAGTAGTGCCTTGAGCAGTAGTGCGACTAAATAAAGCCGAGTCATAGGGGCTAGAAGTGAAGCCAAAGTCATGTATAGTAGCACTGAACTTAGCAAACCAAGCACGAGGAGCTTGCTTGAGTCCATATAAGGCTCGTTGCAGTTTGCAGACTTTATGGGTCGGAATAGTGGATCCAGGAGGAGGTTGCATATAGACCTCCTCAAGAAGATCACCATTGAGGAAGGCATTTTTTACATCCATCTGAAAAAGGCCCCAATTACGAGCAGCAGCAACAGCAATCAAGCTACGAACAGAAGTGAGACGAGCAACAGGAGCAAAAGTCTCCTCATAATCAATACCATATTCTTGAGTGAAGCCCCGGGCAACCAAACGAGCTTTGTAGCGCTCAATAGATCCATCAGAATGAGTCTTGATTTTATAGACCCATTTACACCCAATTGCAGTCTTACCAGGGGGAAGATCAACAACTTGCCAAGTATGAGTTGTGTCTAATGCCTGCAATTCATTAGCCATAGCTTGCTGCCAAAGAGGATTAGAACAGGCCTCACGATAGGAGGAAGGCTCATAAGTAGAAAAGGCAGTAGAACCAACAATATAATCACGAAGACGAACATTAGGTTGTGTTACCCTTTGTGGACGACTGGAAGAAGGAGGCTGAAGAGGCAAGGGTTCCAAAGAGACATCATGAGGACCATCAGGGAGAACAGGCTCGATGGGATCAGGCGGAAGCAATGGCGTGTCTGGAGAAGAAAGACCTGCATCAAAATCAGCTGGAAATAAATCTATAGAGGGATCAGTAAAGTGGAGAGTGGAATCTGGAGAAGATAAGTGAAAGGAAGATAGCGAGGCAAACATTTTATGTTCCCAAAAGACTACGTGGCGAGAGATACGAAGACGTTTAGAAATCGGATCCCAACATCGATAACCTTTATGTTCAATACCATATCCCAAAAAACAACATAGACGAGAACGAGGTTCTAGTTTGGTGTGTTCATGGGGTTGGAGAAGAACAAAACATGCAGACCCAAAGACCCGAAGAGCAGTGTAAGAGGGAGAGGTACCATATAATCGCTCATAGGGTGTGTGATTATGAAGGACTGGGGTTGGAACATAGTTGATGGTGTAAACTGCAGTAAGAGCAGCTTCCCCCCAAAATTTTTCAGGACATGAGGAAGAAATGAGAAGAGCCCGAGTAGTATCCAGAATATGCCTATGTTTTCGTTCAGCACGTCCATTTTGTTGAGATGTACCGGCACAAGAACGATGAGGCTGAGTACCATGACGCTGAAGAAAAGATAAAAAGTCAGAATCCCTGTATTCCATAGCATTATCAGAACGGAAGATTTTTATATTTTTGGAAAAGTGGGTTTGAACCATTTTGGCAAAATTGTAATAAAGTTGTTTGAGTTCCGAACGATTTTTCATAAGAAATATCCAAGTATAACGAGAAAAATCATCAACAAAAATAACAAAATAGCGTGCTCCCCCCATGGTGGGTGTAGGAGATGGGCCCCAAATATCAGAATGTACAAGATCAAAAGGAGCATAAGAAATAGAAGTACTGTTATTAAAGGACAAAGCTGGTTGTTTGGCAAGTTGACAAGAAACACAATCCAAAGTATCTGAAGAGACATGACCTAACTGACCACTAGAAATTAAAGATTTCAATCGATTGACAGAAACATGACCTAACCGACAATGCCAAAGATTAAAAGGTGATAATGTAGAGACAGAGGAAGCAGAAGTAGGGGCAGCCAATGGAGTGGAGACTGGAACATGAAGATGAATGAGCTCGTAGAGACGTCCATGCTTACGGCCGATCCCAAGGGTCTGTCCTGTCCGAGGATCCTGCACCAAACAACCATGAGTAGAAAATGTGACAGTTAGACCATGTTCACATAATTGACTAATGGAAATAAGGTTTAAAGTGAGAGCAGGAATAAGATAGACATGAGATAAGGACAAGTGAGATGTAGAGACAGAACCAATATGACTTACAGTCATAAGAGAACCATCAGCAGTATGTATGGAAGGAAGAGAAAGAGAAGAAGAAGTGGAAGAAAAAATAGTATAGTCAGAAATTATATGGTTACAACATGCAGAATCAAAGTACCATGAAGATGTACTTGAGGTGACAGACAAAGCAGTAGAAGGAGAAGTACCAGAAGTGGAGAGAAACTGTTTAATTAGGGTTTCAACATCTGTTTGAGAGAAGACCAGAGTGGAAGATCCAAAGGGTCAGAAGATGAGCAGTCCTTAGAAGCAGCATCGGCAGTGCGATGAACAGGCATAGACCGAGACTGATTCCCGGAATGGTGAGAACGTCCCCGTGAGTGAGATCTACGAGAGAATGGTCCAGTAGAGGATACATGTAATGGATTGCAAAAACAATCGTACTAGAGATGGCTAGGGGCAGTTTTGTTGCAGTAGTAGCAAAACCTAATTGAATGATGAACTAGAAGATGAGCAGAGGGGAGCCCACAATTTTGACAATAACTGCATTGAGGAGTTTGTGGGAGAGAAGAGGAACTCCGTATCTGAGGAGTGGCTAGAACGGAGTCCATATGTGGAGTAGAGGAAGGACCAAGATGAGTTTTCTCATATAGAAGCTCAGATATAGCTTGTGCAAGACAAGGCAAGGGAGTGCAATACAAAAGAGATGCATGTACCGGCTCAAAATGAGCGGTGAGAGCCATGAGAAATTGAACCAACCGCTGCTGATTGTGATATTCAATAAATAAAGCAGCATTTTCAGGATGAGGCCAGGTAGGATCAGAAAGAGCAAGTTGATCCTAGACAAAATATATTTCAGACAAAAAATCATTAATAGACTGACTATTCTCCTGTCACATGCGATATAAGTGACTTTGAAGCTGATACTAATGTGCAAATCCAGTAGTTTGATATCATTCTTTGAGAAAGTCCCAAATATCTTTAGCAGGGATCGCAACTGAGTCAAGTTGAAAGCGACCGAACTGAAGACTGATAGATGTGACAGAGGTATTTCGAAACCAAGTGATGATCTGATAATTTTTACTGTCCCAATCTTCCAAGCGATCGGCAAAAGTGGCTGCAAGTTCCTCAGCTCCCTTTGTAGGTTTAGGTACATCCCCAGTAATAATGCGCCATAATTTGCGGCCTTTGAGAAATCCAGACATGGCTTGAGCCCAAAGAACATAATTAGATCCATCAAGAAGTACCGAAATGGGATGAGCAGAGTCGGAGCGATCCATGATGGTGTGGAATGTTTAGGGCTGACGTTAGTGATCACAGAGACGAGCGTGGAGGCGTGTTGGTGAGTGGCAACGGAATGTAATGACGTGCGGTGACGAAGGCGGTGCGTGAGGGCGCGTGAGAGGCCCTTTGACGATAGGTGTGGTGGCGTTGGAATCGCGGGGAGATTCCGAGCAAGATGATGGCGTTGGAATCACGAGGAGATTCCGAGCAAGATGATGGCGTTGGTTGGAGGAAAAATATTTAGAGAGCTTGATAGTGTGTAATCAGTATTCAAAATGAAGAACCAGACAGAACAAGATGTATTCTGGTGATAAACAAAAGAAAAGAGAGAAGAGAAAATTCATAGCTCTGATACCATATTAGAATGATGTATAGAGAAAGATAAAAGAGAGAAGATTATTGTTGTAAATCTTATATATGAATTGTGTACAAAGAGCTCCTATATATAGGAGAGAATACATTGGTGTTGGTGTAGTAGGTGTGGTTGGTGTAGTAGGTGTGGTAAGTGTGGTTGGTGTGGTAGGTGGAGTAGGTGTGGTAGGTGTGGTAGGTGTATTGGAAATACATTATATACCAAATATATACACTAACATAATACACTAACATAATATATAATATACACTAACAAGGAATACTAGAAGAATAAAAAAATGCTAATCTCCACAAAGAACAATTCAAAACTCAACTATGAAAGACCAATATTCAACTTCCAAACCCAACTCTTTTGTGAAGTTCCAATACCCTTTATTTATATCTACATTTACATTCATATATATATATATATATATATATGTATAGAAAAGAAATTTCATAAGAAGAGGCTGTGAAATATGGCACAAGAATCAATCTCTGCTCTTCAATTGGTAGATGAATTCTACTTCTCAGCTCTCTTTGATGACAACCAAGATCAGATTTTCTCTATATCAGATTCCAAGTATGCAAAAGAGCTACAATTCCAAGAAGCTCTAATGGGCTCAATCATGGATTCTCAAATGCCAAACATTGTCATGCCATCGACAATCCAAGCAAGTCCTGCATCAACCACTCCAGAACCAGTCGAGCCAACAAAAGAAGTTGGTGAATCATCGCAGAGCTTCTGTGAGATTTGCATGGAAAGGAAAGAATCTGACGACATGTTCAGAATCCATAACTGCTCTCATTCCTATTGTTTCGATTGCATAAACAAGCACGTCGCCATGAAGATCCAAGAAAATATGAGAGTTGTCAAATGCCCCGGTTGGGGCTGCAAAGGCGTGCTAGAACTCGATGCTTACAGGCAAGGATGAACCTACAGGAGCGATCACCCCCTTATGATTTCAAAAAAATCCCTTTACTATAAAATTAAGTGGCCATCTTCTCTAGGTTCTTAATTTTTTTTTAAAAACATCGGGTTAAAGCATAAAATTAAAGAAATTGGACAAAATATGACCAAAAAATAAAAAATAATTTTTCATGGTTATTTTTTGTTACAAACTCTAACATGTAGAGAAGAGAAGGTGGATGAGGAATCATAAAGTTACTTGATCAAAATTATTGAGAAAGATATTGTTTGGAGTTTTAACGCCAATTTTATCGTAGATGCTTTTAATTACATGAAAAGTATCGAGTTCAACTCAAGATATCTTACTTTAATAAAGAAAATATTTTACAATTGCTCTTTCATGACACTTAATATGAATAAAAGAGAACATGTTTATTGATACACAAATTTTCAAAATATGACATGTTTATTGATATAAAAATTTTCAAAATATTTTTTTTTTTACTTTTCATGCCAGTAGAATTAATGTTGTACTTTATACTTTCTTTTTATGTTTATTATTATTATATATGTTCATCCCCTCTACATTGATATTCTCGGTCTGTCTCTCTTTGCAGGGCAAGGATGGCGGTTGAAGTGGTTGCGAAATGGGATGAGTTGGTGTGTGAGTCTATGATTCTTGAAACAGAGAAATTTTACTGTCCCTTTAAGGACTGTTCTGCAATGTTGGTTGATGAGAACGGTGGAGAGGGAATTAGGGAGTGTGAGTGTCCTATTTGTCACAGGTTGTTCTGTGCAGAGTGTTATGTGCCGTGGCATGGTGGGATTGAGTGCGAGGAGTTTCAGAGATTGAATGAGAATGAGAGAGAAAGGGAAGATCTGATGGTGAGAGAACTTGCTAAGAGTAACAGATGGATGAGATGTCCTCACTGCAAATTTTATGTTGAAAGAACATATGGTTGTTCCTATATGAATTGCAGGTAAGTCCCTAGACAAGTATTAATATCTCAAGACTAATGAAAGCTACTATTTATCATTGCTTCATTTTTTTTTTTTTTTTGTGCGCGCACAATGCTTGCTTGTAGGTTGGATCCATGGTGACTTGCTTTTGGCATCCTTCCCAATAATTTCTTTCTTCATGTCTCAATGCATTTTTAATTGTTGATTTATGTCTTAAAATTTTCATAATTTAAAATTTGCAGCACATCATGTGATTGGAACTTGCAACTGCATTGGGACATATGAACATGAATTTGGAGACAATTTCCCCACCCTTGCATTGATTATAATTTTTTTTTTCTTCTGAAAGTCTAAGTACCTAGATTTTTTGTTTGAAAAATTACTCAGAATGTGTATCAAGGAATGAGATTTAAATGTTGTTTTGTGTGGTCCATGCATAGATTAAATCTGGATCACGCATTGTTATTTCTTGGTAAAAGTTTAAGTTTGTAGCATTGTTGTTTTTTCTTGGTAGCCTAAATATAATTGGAAAAACTATGTACCCTGGGAAGTATCTCAAAAAGAGTAAATGAGAGGGAGATTTATGAGCTGGATTGGGTCGTGGTAAAGGCCGGGCAGATTATGGGCCGTACATAATTGGGCCGTGGTAGCATGGGCCTGTCCAGAAAGGTTTTGCTCGATTAAGGCAAAGAGTATGTGTGGTCCAAGCTACTTGGCTTCTTGGTGCAGAAACCGGTCTACTGGGAGTGCGGCTGGGCTGTCTGCCTGCCTTTGGTTTCCACGGTTCATGCGTTAGCTTGGCAGGAGGGCCGACGGCTAACCGGACCGACCTACCTCGAGCTTGGCTCGTCGGAATGCGGCCGAGCTCGGTTGTACAGGAGCTCGGCGAATGGATCATTCAGGTATGCCGCGCAGCGCGGTCAGGAGAAACTGGGGAGGTTCCGCTGATCTGCCGAGCTCCGCCGAGGTATCCTAACAGATTGGTTAGGTGGTGATTGCTGGATTTGTGCTAACTGATGAGATAGCAGCACCACGTGTCGAGAGACTAATGGGAGTAGATTTGGGGCGCAGAAGGTATATAAACGTGTATGCGCCCCCCATGCTGGGCAGATAATCATTTGGTAAGATACACAAAAACACTGAACTCTTTCCTCTCTCTTTCTAACCCGGAGTGTGTGCTAACTTGGCTGTCAGAGGGGTTTTCCGGCCACACACCGCCGGGTAGCTCACCGCCTTTGTGTTCGCAGGACGATCGGATAGACCAGGAGCTTCGTAGAAAGGAGTACGGGTTTCGCCGGAATATTTGGTCCCCGCACAATTGGCGCCGTCTGTGGAAAACTTGATAGACAAAACCTTGTCTTCCCAGCTCATCTGATCGCTGTCCATGGCGAACAACGACGAGATTCCTTTGTCCGCCATCGATGGAGTTACCCCGGAGTCAGCCAAACGGAGAGAAGGACACCCCGCCATTCCTCCGATGGCGGACTTGGAGACTTCTCTAGGAGGACATTCAAGAGACGCGCGGGATAAGCGCGGGAGAAGCTTTGGTCATTCTCGGAGTCCAGACGGTCACCGGCGGCAGAGAGAATCGCACGCCAAACGTCTGGAACACAAGCTAAGGGACCAAGACGCCGTCATCCGGAGAATGGCGGCGGAGATGGAGGATCTTAAGCGGCATGTCAAAGGGAAGGGTGTAGCTGGAGTGGGAGACCATAGTGAGCACACCCAATCCCGCCGTTCAGGCAGTCAGAGCCAGCGGCACACTCCGTCCATCTCAATTACCAAAAGTTACAAGATTGGAGATTCCGACGCGCCTGCAGAGAAATCAAGCGCGCAAGATAGCACTTACATTCCCTCACGTCCGGCGACAACGTTGAGGTATTCCTACTCCGCTCGCTCAGAGGATTTGCGGGTTGTTCTGAAGGAGTGGGCTCGCTGGCGGGAGGCCTAGAGGGTGCTGGCGTTCCAGCGGCTGTCCTATGGGGGCCACGCCAGTGAAGAGGTCCTCATGCGGCCACCCCGCCCAGCAATGCCTCTCATTTTAGAGATAGACTTGGCAAGGCTGAGCACCAATTCTTTCTCCCTGGAAATAGAAACAACACCGCTTCCCGCGGGCTTCCACCATCCAAAGTTCACGCTTTACGACGGAAAGACCGATCCATATATGCATGTAAGCCACTTCCGACATGTCATGGCCGGACATAGGCGGAATGACACTCTTATGTGCCTTATCTTTCCGTTGAGTTTGGGCGAGCTGGGCTTGAAATGGTTTGAGAGGCTGCCGGAGGGGAGCCTCGAAAGGTGGCAGCAGTTGGCAGAAGCCTTTGTGACGCGTTTCAAAACCAACACCAGAACACCAAATGAAGTTGACCACCTTCTTAGTGTCAAGATGAAGCCGAGCGACACACTCAAGGCATACAACTCCAGGTACTAGGAAACTTTCAATGAGATCCTTGATTGTCCGGTCAACCTGGCAATCACACAATATAAGCGTGGTCTCCCAGTCGGACATAGACTGCGGGACTCGCTTACCATGCACCAGCTGACATCCATGGGCCAACTCATGCAGCGCATCAACGAGCACATCCGAGTAGAAGATGATGCGGCAGCATCTACCGCGAAGACAACTCCGGTAGCAACAGAGAAGAGATCGGCTGGCAAGGTGCACGCGGTCGGACAGGAAACTAACCGTTCGAACGATCGCGCCGAGGAATCTGACCGAGGTTCAAATCGTCGAAACCGGGGTAGGGGTCGGCGGAATGACCGAGATGAATACCCCCACGATGATGTAGCTAATGCAAACAGAAGATTGAAGGCTTGAACGGGCATCACCACGGTCTTTAAGATTCCGATCTATCGCATACTTAGCGAAATCCGTGACAAGGATTACGTCCGGTTTCTTGCTAAGTTAGGCGATGCGCAAAAAGGCTTCAATCCGCGGTACCGCTGCACATTCCACCGGGAGCGTGGACACCGGACAGAGGACTATTTGCCTCTGAAGCAACACTTGGAGGAGCTAGTCGCAGTCGGACAACTGGACCTTTACATTGACGGGGGTGTGAAGGCCGCACATCAAGCCCCGGTTGACCCGCGTGGACTAGATGACCTGGAGGCGCCCCCACAAGGAGTTGTTAATGTCATCCACGGCATAGTGGAGCCGGCGCGTGTATGCAAGCTCCGAGGTATGATCAAGAAGGCAAAACACATGAGGGAAGTTTTGTCGATCCAGCCCGTGATCAAGAGGGAGAAGATCGAAGAGAAAGACGTGATCAGTTTCTCTACAAGGGACTTAGAGCGCATTCAGACGCCGCACAACGATGCCTTAGTGGTCACACTCCGCGTCAAGGAATTCGATGTCAAGCGCATCTTGATCGACCAAGGAAGCTCGGTCGAGATCATGTATTATGACGTGTTCAAACAGCTCAAACTCCGAGATACAGACTTGGCTTCGGCAACTTCGCCACTGGTTGGTTTCAACTCGCAACCGGAGTGGCCTTTGGGAAAAATTATTCTGCCGGTCAAAGCGGGATCCGTGATCAAACAGGTGGAGTTCTGGGTATTGCAAGTGCCGTCTATGTATAACCTGATCCTTTGAAGGGGATGGCTCCACGCAATGCAAGCCGTAGTATCAACCTACCATCAGGTGATGAGATTCCCCTCAGCTATGGGGGCAATTGAGGAAGTTTGAGGCGATCAGGTCATGTCGAAGCAATGCTTTGTGGCAGTGAACAGGAACCGAGCTGCTAAAGGCTTCGTCCAAATGATTGAAGGGCCGGAAGACCGGGGAGTCCTTGATGACGTGGGCACCAAGGTTGAGGACAAAGCCGTTGAAGAATTGGTGGAAGTGCGGATTGACACTAAGAGCCCGAACAAGTTCTTCTTGCTCGGATCAAGCCTTACCGCCCAAGAAAGGACCGAGATGGTAGAATTTTTGATGGAAAATATCGAAGTCTTCGCATGGTCGCCTTACGACATGCCCGGCATCGATCCGAGTTTCATTTGCCATCACCTCAATGTTTTCCCCGGGGCAAAGCCGGTCATTCAGAGCACAAGGAGATCGGCGCTACACCATGCCGAGGTAGTTGTGGAAGAGGTGAAGAACCTGCTTGAGGCACGAGCTATTCAGGAAGTGCACTACCCTTGGTGGATTTCAAACACGGTCGTTGTACCTAAGAAGAATGAGAAGTGGCGAGTTTGCGTCAATTACAAGACCGTCAACCGAGCTTGCCTTAAAGACAGCTTTCCTCTGCCTAGAATAGACCAGCTTGTCGATCTAACGGCCGGACATAACAGGCTCAGTTTTTTGGATGCCTACCGTGGCTATCATCAGATTGCCATGCATGGCCCCGACCGTGAGATCACCTCTTTCACCACTCCAAGGGGAGTCTTCTGCTACCGAGTCATGCCTTTTGGTTTGAAAAACGCCGGGGCAACTTTCCAGAGGATGGTGACTAAAATGTTCGCTCCTCTGCTAGACCGGACAATGGAAGGTTATATCGATGACATGGTGGTTAAAAGCCAGCATCAAGCAGACCACTTGTCCGACTTGGCCGAGATGTTCACCATTCTCAAACAACACAATCTACGCCTGAATGCATCTAAGTGTGCCTTTGGCATGGGATCCGGAAAATTCTTAGGCTTCCTAGTCACAAACCGAGGCATCGAGACAGACCCCACTCAAATCAGAGTCGTACAAGAATTAAAGCAGCCTAGCTCGGCTAAGGACGTGCAGCATCTGGCCGGAATGGCCGCCGCGCTTATCCGATTCATAAGCCGGTCATCAGATCGCTGCCGCCCTTTCTTTCAAGCTTTGAAATCAAAGTTCTCATGGGATGAAGAATGTGACCGGGCTTTGGTCGAGCTCAAGGAGTATTTGTCTTCGGTGCCACTGTTGGTAACGCCGAAGCTCGGTGAAGAACTCTACCTTTATCTGGCAGTTTCCTAGCATGCAGTCAGTGCGGTGCTTGTTCGATCGGAAGGAATCAAGCACCTCCTCATCTTCTATGTCAGCAAAACCTTGCTATCGGCAGAGTCAAGATACTTGCCACTGGAAAAACTTGCATTGGCATTGATGATGGCCTCTAGGAAGTTGGCGCACTATTTCGATGCTCATACAATTATCGTTTTGACCGAGTTCCCCCTCAAAGATTTGTTCGAGCGGGCGGACTTCTCCGGTCGAATTCTCAATTAGGACAGTTTGACGTCAAGTTCGAACCGCGCACTGCTATCAAAGCCCAGACGTTGGCCGATTTTGTTGCTGAATTCTCACCAGGGACTCATCCGGTATGCCCGGTGGATCTTGCCGCGACGGACGAGGAGGTGAATACAGGCTCGACCGAAATAACACAGCATGGCGATGTTGGCTACACGGAACTTGCGTGCCTCGCCGAAGAACCTTCAACCAATACGGCACTACAACCCGGTGATGCGACGATGGAGTTGGGTTTTACCGACCAACCTACTCTGTCCGGTGCCGCATCACCAAGGGGGGAGGAAGTGGAACCAATCAGCATTGAACCTGAAGCCGAATAGCCGAGCGACCGTGGTAACATCAACCTTCAGGCCTTCCAAGACCCTTAGAATGTTGGAAGCATTTTATAGGCGAAATATGGAAACTTTTTGTAGATGGGGTTTCTAACCACCACGGTGCCGGGCTGGGCATAGTTCTGATTTCGCCAGATGGACTGACCACCGAGCACTCTATCACCCTCGAATTCCCTGCATCAAACAACGAGGCTGAGTATGAGGCGCTTTTGGATGGGCTAAAGAGTGCGCTTCAGATGCACGCATCTGAGCTAATGGTTTATAGTGATCCCAACTTGTGGTTAACCAAGTTTCTGGGGTTTATGAAGCAAAGGATGACAGAATGGTAAAGTACCAAGCTCTGGTCAGAGACCACATCAAGCGATTCCAGGCAATAAGGGTCCAACAAATTGGCTGTGAAGATAACGGCCGAGCAGACGAATTAGCCAGTCTCGCTGCCATGGTCGATAGCACATCTCCCAGCCCTCTCCTGATTGAATTCCTTCCGAGGCCCAGCATCGAGAAAGCTGAGCAGACAGACGTACTCTGCGCCGAGCTAGGTCCTTCTTGGATGGACCCTATCATTCTCTTTCTCAAAGAACGGACCCTTCTAGCCGACAAGAAGGAAGCACATAAAGTCCAGGTGAAGTTAGAGCGGTTTTGGCTCTCTCCTTCCGGCGCCTTATACAAGAAGTCCTTCACCGGTCCTTATCTCAAATGTGTACATCCAAACAACGTGGAGGCTTTCCTGTACGAAATTCATGAAGGCATCTGCGGCAGTCACATAGGGGGTAGATCTTTAGCCTACCGGGCTATCTCGCAAGGATATTGGTGGCCGTGCATGCAAGCTGACGCGCAAAAGTATGTTCGCAAATGTGAGAAGTGCCAGAAATTTGCCCACCAAATCCATCAGCTGGCCAGGGAACTTCTTCACCTCACCAGCCCTTGGCCCTTTGCGATGTGGGGGCTGGATATAGTGGGACCACTCCCAACGGCACCAGGCAACCGGAAGTTCTTCATCGCGGCCATAGACTACACCAAATGGGTTGAAGCCGAGCCTTTGGCAACAATCAAGGAGAAAGACGTCAAGCGGTTTGTCTGGCAGAATGTGGTAACGCGATTTGGTGTCCCCAGAATTCTGATCTCTGATAACGACACCCAATTTAACGGCCGCCTATTCAGAGGATTTTGTGCGGACTTGAAGATTGAATTCTACAACTCTACCCCGGCCTATCCGCAGTCTAACGGCCAAGTCGAAGCATCAAACAAGACCATTCTTGATGGGTTGAAGAAAAGGCTTGAGAAAGCTAAGGGAAAATGGGCCGAGGAACTCCCAAGCGTCCTTTGGGCATACCGAACGACCCCGCGGCGATCCACTGGGGAAACTCCTTTTGCCTTGGCATATGGCATGGAGGTGGTCATCTCCTTGGAAGTCGGTATGCCCACCCTCCGCAGTGAAAGTTTTGAGCCCGAGCTGAACGCTGAGGCCATTGCAATGGAATTGGACCTAGTAGAAGAACGCCGGGAAAAGGCTCTCATCCACGTGGCCGTCTACCAACAAGAGCTTTCAAGAAAATACAACAAAACAGTGCACCCCAGACCGTTCAAAGTAGGCGACTGGGTTTTGAGGAAGGTCATGGGCAACACCCTAGTGCCAGGTGAAGGCAAACTAGGGGCAAACTGGGAAGGACCCTACACGATAACCGGTCTGGCAGGCAAGGGGGCATACCACTTGGAGGACTTGGAGGGAAGAGGAATACCCCGGCCATGGAATGCGGCCAACCTCAAACTGTACTATTTTTAGCTTTTGCGTTCTTTTTGTGCAAAGGAATTTTTTGCCTCACTTCAGAATGTAATATTCTTTTTGTCAATATAATAGAAGTGATCTTTGCTTTAGCATTCAGATTGTTGTTTTTTACTTCAAGATTCCAACCGAGATGTTTTATTCTGGTTTATTAAGTTGATGATTTGCTCAACTTGAGGTTTTCAACCGAGATGTTTTACTCCGGTTGACTAAGTTGATGATTTGCTCAACTTTTGAGGATTTCAACCGAGATGTTTTACTCCGGTCGACTAAGTTGATGATTTGCTCAACTTTTGAGGATTTCAACCGAGATGTTTTACTCCGGTCGACTAAGTTGATGATTTGCTCAACTTTTGAGGTTTTCAACCGAGATGTTTTATTCCGGTTTACTAAGTTGATGATTTAGTCTTCTTTGAACTTCAACCGAAATGTTTTATTCTGGTTGACTAGGTTAATGGTCTATTCAACTTTTGTGAAAACTTCAACCGAGATGTTTCACTCCGGTTGACTAAGTTGATAATTTACTCAACTTTATGATTCAAACCGAAATGTCTTTTCCGGTTAAATGAGTTAAACAAGATGGTTTGTTTTGTTGAAGTATTTTATCCGGCTGAAATTATTTAGCTTGAAGACCGTGCAAACACTTGATGAAAATTGAACTTTTTCATTGATATGCAAAATAATTACAAGAGGAGGGGCAGTTAGCCCGGTTACGTTTTCAAACAAAAAGAAAACTAAGCTAAGGGGGAAAGGTTTGTGAATTCGTCCTCGGTTGCGGTCGCTTCTAGGACAACCGTGGTTATGGGCCGCTCTTGGCCGGGCAAATCGTGCTAGTCGTGTGAACTTACTTTCGTATTCCGCCACCGACATTGTTCCTTGCCTTAAATGTAGGAACTCGGATGCCTTTTGCTCCCGTAGTGATTCTGGAAAATACTTTTCATAGAATACCTCTAGGAACCTTGCCCAAGTCACAATCTCTTCCTTTTCTAAGGTAAGGAGCCACCATTCCTGCGCATCTTCCTTGAAAGTGAAAGTGGCGAAGGATACTTTCTGTTCTTCTGTGCAAGGTAGGGCACGAAAAATCTTTTCCATTTCTTTAACCCAAGCTTCAGCTATTAACAGGTTTGAACCTCCTGTGAACGTGGAAGGATTCAGGTCTTGGAACTGTATAATCGTAGTTGTCCCTTTTCGATGTTCTGGTGACCCATTATTCTGCAAGGCTTGGTAATAGCTCTTTCCACAATTCTTTCCATTGGATCGGCTCTATTGGATGATGACCCGGTATCATTTCCATCGTTAGCCATAGCTATAAAACAATTTTAATAAACGTGGTGCATGATTTCTATTAATTACCTAAATTAAAACATATTCACATAATCTACAAATCATAGATAATATATAAATTATTCACAAAACACTAGTTTTATTTATGTATAATGGTGTTGAAACATTACTTGTAGTTATGTCAATTTTAGTGCCTAACCCTTCATGACAAAATGGGTTAGAACTAGATCATGGTCAGCTTGTTAGACACCAAACAAAAGAAAAACACAAAAACGACAAAAGAAAGGATTTTGTTATCAGGATCTTAGGTTGAAAACAGCCATGGGTACTGCAGTTGCATGTGATGCTCAAATCCCATCTGTTTTGCTCTATGCCAAAACATCGCAATGCTACCTCCACTTGGTATATGGGGATGCCTGCCTCGTAACCCCATAGTTGTCGTCCTATGATACGCACAGGTACCTCCACATATGTCGTAATGTCACCAAAGTCAATCGCCTGAGTATCAATTAGGTTTTGAGGGGGAAGGACTCTTGCTTGAATGTGATCACTTAAGAAGGCATTTCCTCGCTGAGCCATAAACTCTGAAGGTAAAGGTGCCACTAAATAACGAGGATATTCCTGACTCGGGGCCATGCCTACTACCCATGTAGGTCCTAAAAACCTGTCTAAGGTACTCATAGCATCAACCCTCCACCACTGTGTGTCTATTGCTGTGGGGACGACCCTCAAGTATACTAGTCGGCCCATAAGTTTGTTGAGGATCGGGTCTGTCTGCCTAACTATTGCTTCAGAGTCTTTTATTTCCTCTGGTAAGTTTGGAACATAATTGTTATTTTCAAAAATTCCTTCAACATCCAGAGGATAAGGTCCATACCAAAAAGAGTCGCCAAAGTTAAGTTCTGACATTGCCTGCACCACAGGATGCCCAACTTAGTTATAGAATGAAGAAAAGACTTATTACTATAAGGATTGAGGTAAGACCATAAGAACTAAGATAAGATTTGATTTTTTTTCTTCTTATTATTTGTTTTAAACCATTGCTCTAATACCACTTTTGTCACGACCCATCCCGATGACCAAGGCTGGATCGCAACTAGCTAATCCTAAAATCCCACAGAGTAATTCCAAGTAATTAATTTGAATAACACAGCGAAATAAAATTAAAAGGGTAGATTAATATCCGAAGCGTACATGGAAATTTTTTTATTTATGATATAACATTAGTTGGATGATGACTACAAGGAAAAAAAAACACATGATATCCATATCAAATTTGAGGTTCTGATCCACAGGGTAAAACCATCATTCTTTAAATTTCTTCACCTGAAAGGGGTTTTAACAGCTATAAGCACATGGTAGAGTGAGAAATATTATACTGAGAGCATGAGAGTATAAAATCACCATGGATAATCATTTAGGCTAAATGATGAATAATTTGGTTTGAATAAATTATTTTTTCATAACAGACATATAACACAAAATCATATAAAATAATTATAACCACAGTACAGAACAGATCAGAGGGTCAATGGATCCATGACAGACAGAGGGTCACAAAGTGACTAATCAAAGGGCCAAAGGTTATTTAAGTCCCCCAAGACATGAGACTGTCAAAGGGTCACTAAAGTGACAATTCAGAGGGCCAGTAATTATTTAAGTCCCCTAAGGCATGAGACCTCCGTGGTGATACTTATTCAAAACAAATGTTTATAAAATCATTGTCAAATATTTCCTAAAATTCAAACAAACATATCCATGGGTTTTAATTTAAGCATATAGAGTTCAGAAAATAATCCACGTAATTGAAACATTAATATAATCATAAAACATAAATTATATAAAATAATTCATGGTAACTTAAAACATTCATAAAATATATTATGGTGACTCAGGGTATAATATTACTCACCTTATTATCGACTCTTAGCCTTCACTTCCCTATTATTGCTCACTAGTATACTGTCCTTGTTTGAATCTATGTATTTTTTTTTTTTTTTTTGTTACTTTTCGAAGCTTGGCAACTCTCTCTATTTATAGGGGGGAAATTCGCACAGTCATGGTGAATTTGCCACCACGTGTCACCCAAAAACACTTGCCACTTGCTTCATCCCTATCATTACTTATCCAATGACTTATCTAAATAGGCACATTCACCACCCTATGTGTTAGGGTGGTGACAGACCGTATATATCCTCTTTTTATTTATTTATTTATTTATTTATTTATTTATTATTATTATTATTATTATTATTATTATTATTATTAACATTTCATTTTATTAACCATTCCAAATATATATATATATATATGTGTGTGTGATATTTATTTTAGGGTGTCACAACCGATGTCGCCACTGCCACTATCGCTGTCGCCACAACCACTACTACCACATCCACAACCATAAAACCACCATTATCACCATCGTTACAACCATTACTCTATTACCACTGCTCCCACTACTACCATAGCCTCTGCCGCCATAACCATACCTTACCAAACTATCACCTTCATAAACATCACACCACCACTATCACCATTGTGAGAACCATCACCCTATTACTGTTGGCTGCCATCGTCGTTGCCGTCACTGCCACCGCCACCATCGTCACCACCCCCATCGTAACCACAAAACCACCTTATCACCACCACTAAGGCCGTAACAACCTATTACCACCATCCCTATCATCATTATGATCACCACGGATGTCGCCGCCGCTGCCGCCGCCACCGCCACCCCTACTACGACTCATACCATCACTTCCACAATTATCAACATTATCATGATCTATATAAAATTTTCATTTATTTGTTACTAACTTGTTAAAAAAAATAAATAAATAATAAAAATTCATTCTATTCCATGAGTTTAATAGGCATAACAAAACATAAGAATAAGAATTATTATCCTATTCCTATGTCATTCCATATTGGCAACCAAACAATGGAACATTCAACCTTGTATTCTATTGTTTAAAAATAAAATAAAAATAATTTATTTGTTTTTATTTATTTTGTGCATTTTAAAAATTTTGAAAATATATTGGCATTTTTTTTTATTTTTTTTTCAAAAAATGCCATTAGATAGCTTGGAAAGTTTTTTGGCTTAAGTGGCATTTCTCAAAACACTATAAAATATTTGTTTATGACACTTTTCACCTAATGCCATAAAAAGTAATTTGCACCTATCTAATTTAGTGACATTTTTAAAAAACTGCCATTGGTACTAAAGTTTAGTGGCATCTGTCGATAAATGTCACTAAAACAATTTCTTGTGTCATTTTTTTTATAAAATACCATAAAATTGATGTGACATTTCTTTATTAAAATGCCACTAGAACCTTATATGTTTGTGGTTCTGTGGCATTTTTCTAAAACGTGTCACTAAATATTATTTTTGTGGTATTCTCTAAAAACATGCCACTAATGTAGTGCCACTAAGGTGTGTTTTTGTTGTAGTGTCTCACTGTCATTCCATTCCCACTTTATTTCATTCCATTATACCAAACATGCTCTTAGTGTTGAGATTGTTAGTGAGGAGATTAAGAAAAATTGTGATTGCTTGTGATATATTTTAGTGAGGGGATTAACTATATAGAATACTATAAATACCTTTTTGTGTTTTTGATATATTTTAATATTAAAAATATATTTTATAAATATTTTTTTGTACTATATCATTTTAATATTTATATATATATATATTTTTTGAGGAAGAAGAACAAATATAAAATATATATATATATAATAAAGGAAATACAAACAACCATTACCCTCAACGCCTTTGGCTTCCAGGTGTGCAGCAGCACCAAAAGATATAGGGACCTTAAAAACCTTCAGATAATCAAAACAACAAGACATAGCTTTAATGTCCTTAGTGGGAAAATTATTAGTGAGACAATTACGTAAAATTGTATTTGTTTGATGATAATTGTTAGTGTGGAGATTATTAAATTATTTTTATATAAAATAATGAGAGACCAAAAAAAATAATAGTAATAATCAGCCATAGTTTTTCAAAACAGCCCATGGTTTTGAACTCTAATTAATGTTCTAGTCCAAAAAAAAAAAAAAATTGCACTTGGGAAGGACGATTGACCGGACGTTTGCGCAAACAATCGGTTCCACTCTAATCCCAACGAACTATTTCTGAATACCATCTCTTTTGGGTGATTGTTAGTCTGCTCCTCTAAGGACTTTCATAGTTCGAATGGATTCCTAATCCAGACCTCCATTTTGCAAACAAACATGATATTGGCACTTCTTACCTCACTAATAGTCCAGTTTGGAGCTTGAGTTTGGAAAACAAGCAGGGCCTTAGGACTATGAATCCCTTTCTCTATTTTACAAACAAACATCATTTTAGTAGGTCTCACATATATCCTAATCTAATCTCATCCCCTTATAACCCAAAACAAACAGGCACTTAGATATGAAGAACAAGCACTAATGGTGACATATGAAATTATTACATCAAATTGGTTAATTAAAGTCTAAGCAATAGCTAGAAAGCGGGTGATTCTATTTACAATCAAATAATAATTCAGTACGTTTAATGTAAATTTACTGTTAAGGACAATACACATTAAACCCTAAAATAAAATATATATATTTTTTCTTATGGTACACCTAAACCACTTATGCGTATTTTCCATATTCAAACTCTGTTCATCTTCTTCTCCAAGTTTTAATTATTTTTTTTCATCTTCTTCCTCACTCCAAAACTCCAATTCACACCATTATCATCAATATCATTATTATAAAGATATTTTACTTCTATTCTTTTGGGTGGTTCAAGTCAAAAGCAAGATTCTCATCTCACAGTGTGATCTTGACAACATGATGTAGACGTCCCCGAACGTCCCGGGAGGGAATCCCGTTTTGTTCATTGGGGATTACTACAGTTCAGGACTCAATGTCACGGTCCTGTATCTAATCTCTCAAAGTGCAATGCAAGACCGATGAATCATCAAAGAGTCCAAATCCGGCAAATCGTTTTTGAAAACAGATTTTTTTGAAAGAAGTGCCAAACATGGACAGCTTTGCCAGATACAGAGTCGCCACCTAAATATTTATTTTGGGGGAATTTAGGAAACCCTGACTCGTTGCCTAAGGCCACGTGTCCGTCATCACCAAAGTTGCCTCAGCTCGGGAACTTGGGTACGATTGGGAAAGGTCACTTTGTGAGCACCCCTGCTCGCCCGATTAAAGATCGGCCTCTACTAACCATGATATCACGTTTTGAAAACATTATGTGCTCTTATTCCGGTTTATTAGCCTAGAATTACTATGTGATGCGCGCAGCACACAAGTATAGACTAGATCGCCTGAGTTGGAACAAAACATTTCATTTTTGTTTTTGAAAGCGGTTTGCTACTCGCAAGTAGGCTAAAATGCGGATTTTGCCACCCTCAAGTGGGCTTAGAAAACATGGTGATTTGCCACTATCTAGTGGGCTTAAAACTCGCAATCAATGAATTATTCCAATTCAGATAATCCAACCTCCATCCACAGGCATTCAGGCAGTTATATCACATAAGCACTTAGCCTCATGGTAAGCATGCTATCATGGCAGTCACTCACACACATGCAAAGATGCTAAAGCATAAACACTTATCGAGTACTCCAAGCCAAAGAAAGAAGCTAATTAGAAATCATGCATAAATCCTAACTATGCTGAGATGCCTAATGCAACACATACAAGTATGCAACTAAGATAGGCTCGGCTATTCTAAGATGGCATATGAAATGCAACAAATGATACACGTATTCAACTCGGAATTGAAATACAATGCAATTAGTATGATGCGCCGAGCCCGGTGTATGCAAGATAGATGAATGGATGCAAATATGCGAGCATAAGTATGCTAATTGAAACGTGCCCTAAAACTAACCATCATAAGCTGGTAAATAAAAGGGAGAAAGTCGTGGGGTTGGAAGACATGCATCACACACACGCACACTTATTACAACATTGCCCTCCTCAGAGGATCCGAATAAATAATACACAACCGAAAAAATAACGAATTACAGCTAATTATTACATAACCCTAATTAATTAACAAATTAACTAAGATAAATAAGCTAGCATGCAAAAATAAAAACGGACTGCCTCAGCTCTGTTCCGAATGATAGGGATGCATGCATGCTCGGGCCGCCTTGTCGGGAAATCCATCGCGATGCCCCGATTTGCCTCTGTTTGCGACTGGTCCCGTAATACTGTACAAAGCTCCAGAAGGCTGCTTGACCAGTTTTTACTGCTGGTTTCCGGTTTGCTGCAACAGAGAGCAAGAAAGGGGCATGGCAAAGTATTTTCAACATATGTATGCATGACCACTCTCTCCGTCATCGCATAAGCTCTAGGGAGTGTAGTCCTCGATCCTCGTGCCACCAATCACGTATCTCGATGCATGATGGCCGAGGAGTCAAATTGCACGACTCAATGTGAAATGAATGCACACATAAACACAACAAGGCCTAAACTCCATCATGGGTAATCCGGAGTATCGGCGACCGAGAATCAGGGCACGTCTCGTCACTTGGAGTACGAAACATCTCTCGTTTCCCGTGTTTGGACTAAACCCTATTCCAAACACAATGCAATACACATGGCATGCACGATGCGACTCGGACTATGCAACCTAAATGCAATGCGACTAAATGATGCAAACATGTAGAGAATGACATTCAAATGTGCTACTAGCATACACAATGCTATGAACTACATGGCATACTCGATGCAAGACACCTTATGCAACAATATGACAACATATGATTAGCATACACAATGCGAATATCAAATGGCATACTCGATGCAACGAACTACATGGCATGCGCAATGCTATGACTAGAATGGCATACACAATGCAAGATGGACTTAAACCAAGATGGGTGAGCCTCAGCCACACCCAAATCAGTGGCCAAACAATGATGAAATTAAGGCAACAACGCTTATGCAAACATGCACAATGCGAGGGACCAAACCTAAGGCACCAAGTGCAACTCTATTAAGGCATGGCAAGGGGTTAAATATGGCATACAATCACACATTTTCCATCTCTGAAATGTCATGCAAGACGGACCCGAATCATGCAAACACCTCACACAATGTATACTAGATGGCCCGGATACCGAAACTAGTGAAGTGCATTACACTAGAGGTACACAAAGCAATGCTCAAATGACCCAACCAGCCCCAAACAGTCCCTATGCAGGTCCAAGACAGTGGGAAAATGGTCTAAAATGATGGCTCAAAGTGCATAGAAATGAAGCTCATGCAATAGCTCAAAAATGAGGCATACAAGCACAACTCTAAAACGCATTTAAAGAGTGATAAACATGAGAATATGGCAACCTTATATGCTCTCAAATATCATGTTTAATGATGCCAAAACATGTCAAGGGCCCAAACAACGCATGCTAGTGGACCCGATATGCAAAGCTAATGACCTTAATTGCACTATGACCATATACAATGATGCATGCATGACCCAAAACACTTCAAACAGAGCTAAGGCAGCCCAAAATATGAATAAAATTAGTTTGGATCATGGCCAAAATATGCTAGGAAAGGGGGTCAAAACATCATGCAATACAAGCTAGTGAACCATGATTTACACTACAACCATATGAAGCACATGAGAGGCCACCAAACCAGTAAAAAATAGAATCATGGCATGTCAAATGAAGCCCAAAAACCCACTGAAACCTGACCAATACAAGCAAGAGTGAAGTGCTACTTTGATAGGCCATGCAAGGGGTTGTTCTACACATGCAAGAAGGACATCCAATATGGAAAAATGGGCTCTGGAAAGAGCCTATGAAGGTCCTAAAACCCACCAAAAATGGTCTGAAACATACTCAAGAAGTGTGCAAATATAGGCCCCTTTGTAAGGCCAAAAACGCTAGAAAACAAAACAAGGGGAGAGAGGGTCACCCCTCTTTGATTTTGGCTCTCAAAACAGTATGCTAGCCTCTAAAAATCCACTGGATTTCAGTGGCTTGAAGGCCAAACAAAGCTCAATACAAAGGCCTAAGTGCATGGCTCAAAACAATGTGAAAACAAGCATGCAAGGGGGTAGATGACCCCCAACAGAAAAATGACCTTAAACAAACATGTAAAGGACCTCAAAATAAGACTTTTTTCAGTTTATGACAAAGCTCAAAAATGCTTGCAAGTAAGGCTAAAAGATGAAGCAAAATAAAGCCTTAAAAGGGAGAAAGGGTGTTACCCTTGTAGCCAAGAACTCCAGTAGCTTCTGGACAAAAATGCAACCCCTTAGCCTCTGAAAACAAGCTCCAAGAACCTTAGAGTGATGGTGGAGGGGTTAGGTTAGGAGATGGTAAGCAAAGGGGCAAGAACTTCACACTTTTGAAGCTTGGATGTAGAGATATAGAGGGAGAAGTGGTGTATGCCTTAGAAATTTTTTCTTCAACCCTCTACAAGGAAGGGAAGGCCTTCCTTTATAGAGCAAAGGGGCCAAAGCTTCTCTTAGAAGCTTAGAACCAAGAGTGAAGATCCTCCATACACGTGTATGGAGGATACAGTTTGTGCCTCCCAGCTGGCACAGCTGGAAAGCATTCAGGAAGACAAAAAAGGTGGGAGCTGGCCGACCAGTTCAAGTGGTCGGCCGACCACTTGCCCTAGTCGGCCGACCAGGTCAAAAGGTCCAAGGTGGTCGGCCATCCCCTATGATGAAGCCCCAGAAGTTAGCTTTCCAATGGCACTAGCCTTGAATTAAAATTCCAACTGTGCAAAAAGTTATGCCTGTTTTGGTGAAGTCGCGCAGATTCGGTCCAACCGGATTGATGCCCTACTTCAACTAACTATATCTCTCCCTTTCGGACTTGGCTTTAGGAGATTCTTGAGTGCAAAATGAAGCCCCGGAAGTAAGCTTTCCAATGGTGGTGGCCTCATAGCTGAAATCCAAGTATGCAAATGAATAGGCCTGATTCAGCGAGAACTGTTCGTCTCTCTCTTAGCGATTCATGTCCATTTCTCCCCCAATTGGGTTTCTTCCCTCTTCTCTTCTTTTCTTCAACTCCAAACCCCTAAACAAGGTGTTTTGAAAGATTTTTCAAAGATTTCATCTCTTTTTTTTTCATTTCCACTTTGCCCTTGCTCGGTTTACCGAAAAAGTGCGACATTTAACAAAATGCGAGCGTCGGAACATCGTAGAACTTTATTTTCAAAACATTTTGAAAGAGAGGGTTTCAAGATCTAAAATATTTTGATCAAGAAATGGGGTGTGAGGTTAGGGTTTGACTCTCCTCTTGTCGAAGATATCGAACCTTTGCCCTGCTCAACTTTCTCCACCAAGTAAACCATCAGTAGTGCTCAAGTCTTAAGGGCGGTCAAAAATGGGGTGTCTACAGCTGCCCCTCTTTGACAGAACTCGAAAGTCATACGTGACGGGAGTAAATGTCAAAGCTTAGAGACGACCCATTTTTGACAAGGCCGAAGACTTAGACAAACAGGCAAGATAAACGAGGAGATGTGCCCGCAGGCACGGGCCAAATGCAAAATGACGTGCACAAAGCTGAACGTAACTCACGATTATGCAAAGCAGCAAGCTGTAACGAAGCAAATATTCACAATAAATGCAACAGTTTTAAGCAAGAATGCAATGCAAATCAAACTACATTTCATGCAGTAAGGATCATGTAAATAAAGCTGTAATGAAGCAAATATTCACAATAAATGTGACAGTTTTAAGCAAGAAGGCAAATCAAACTACATTTCATGCATTTATGATGTAAGAAGATTATGCAATCTTAGCGAGCATGTGCGATAGATACACAAAAGTGAAGAGAGTGTGATGGATACACTATATGAATAAAGTGTGATTGATACACTAAGTGAAGCAAAGTGTGATAGATACACAAAGCGAAACGAGTGTGATGGATACACTAAGCAAATACGTGATAGATACACTAAGCGAACGTGTGTGATGGATACACAAAGTGAACGCGTGATAGATACACAAAGTGAGCAAAGTGTGATAGATACACAAAGCGAAGCAAGTGTGATGGATACACTATATGAAGTAAAGTGTGATAGACACTAAAAGTGAACACAAACTGTGATAGATGCACTATGTGAAGCAAAGTATAATGGATACACAAAAAGCGAACACAAAGTGTGATAGATGCACTAAGTGAACAGAGTGTGATTGATACACTAAAAGCGAACACAAAGTGTGATAGATGCACTAAGTGAACAGAGTGTGATTGATACACTAAAAGCGAACACAAAGTGTGATAGATGCACTATGTGAACAGAGTGTGATCGATACACTAAAAGCGAACACAAAGTGTGATAGATGCACTATGTGAACAGAGTATGATCGATACACTAAAAGCGAACACAAAGTGTGATAGATGCACTGTGTGAACAAGTGTAATGGATACACAAAAGAGAATGAAGTGTGATGGATACACTAAAGTAAATGAAATGAATATGTGCATGATAGATACACGAAATGAGGATGTGTGTGATAGATACAGAAAATGAGAATATGTGTGATAGATACAGAAAATGAAAGAAGTGTGATTGATACACTAAGTGAAGAGAGTGTGATTGATACACTAAATAAATAAAGTGTGATTGATACACTAAGCGAATGAAGAAAGTGTGATAGATACACTAAGGGTGAATGAGGTGTGATTGATACACTAAATAAATGAAATGTGATTAATACACTAACTGAATGAAGTGTGATTGATACACTAAATAAATGATCTCAAACGGAACTTCTTTGAATGAACCGTACATACAATATCGTGCATGAATGAGAAAGAAACTTGAGAGGTACAATGCAATACAATGCATGATGCAATAAACAAGCATAGCGGCACTTTAGAAAGCACCTCATGGGGTGAGTGGCGATGAACCGCTCTACTCTGACGGGGATCTCCCCTCGTGCTCTTCGAACACTTACCTTCAACTAACGGTACAAAGGCTCTGAAATGCTGACAAGTGTTCTTCACGTAGAACACTTTGGATGCTGCCTTTCTTCCTGATCATATTCACAACTTTCCCTATTCTCCAACAGGGTGACAGACTAGGTTGGTTCAGTATCCAGAATTGAGGTGCATACACGCTATCTCAACCTATGGGGCTTCCATACAGATTTCAAGCCGAGGACACGCCTTTGGGTATTTAAACCAGACTTTAGTCTCGGAAATCCCAAACCTTTGCATTCTAGGCAACAACCATTCGAACTCTAGTTTCCACCGTCGCAGTTGGTCTCCTAGGAACTCATTGCGAACACAGCCAAGATGCCTCTGGCAGGGAATGGTACTCAGGGAGAGCACTTTTGATCGCCATTCTGGCTTAAAGCAGACTTGATCTTGAGCTTGAGGTAGAGGCACACTCATACTTCGGAGCATTGGCAAGACCTGAAGAGGTACACACGGAATGCAATCTCGGAACTTACTGAAGTTGAAACAAACTCAGATACCCGACATTTTCCCTCTTTTCTTTTGCTTTGTAGTCTGGAACCTATATAGCTTCCGATAGGTCCTGGTTTTACTGTTCCCATATGACCTGGGTTGAACCCTGCAGTTTTACGAAAGAACGAATCTTGTTTTGCACAGATCTGGAGAACGGCACGGCACTCGGAGCGCAAAACGATTTTATTTTTGAAATTGAGAGATGAGTTCTTGACCGGGGTATTGAGCTTACGACTGAACACAGCGCACTACGACTCAACAACGGAAAACAAAAGGTAAATAATCTAAACACATCGAGTAATACTCGAAACGACTCAAAACAAGAATCGAGACGAACAAAAACACACAAACACAACACTCAGCTGTGTTATAAAGGCAAGAAACCTCTCGGTGCACGAGGAGCCAGTTTCTCCGGGTATTGTTTCCCACCCTTTCTCACTTGTGATTCTCACATCACTCGGCCCTCAAGCTCTGTTTTTCTGAAAAAGCCATTTTCCTCACTTTTTCTATCAGCGCACATCTCTCTATTCTTCAATCTCTCATTTTTTATGCCTCCCCTGGGTGGTTGATGGATAAACAGGAAGTTGCGAGCTCTTGCCCCTAGCATTCTGCTAGATTCTTTTTCTTCTGCCCACAACAGTGAACTTTCCCGCAGAAGGGTTGCGCTATAACTGGGTGTGTAACAAATCTGCAGCTGACATCGGTTGACGATGTTCTGCTGGGGAGTTTGGACATGATCAGATCTATCCAGATGAGAGAGTGGAATATCTTGATCCATTCCAGTTCGTGCTTCGCACTTGGCTCGATACCTCGCTACTTAGAGGATGTGAGAGCTTTCTGCCATTTTGCGGTTAGCTTCAGTGGTACCCTTTTCCGGCAGGTATGAGTGCCCTTTTTGGCGAGTATGTTGGCAATGGGGAAAATACAAAAAACCTGGCTCAACTGTGCCCCTAATTCATCACTTTGACCATTTTTTGTTTTTGGCTTTCTACTAAAACAATTTTGACCAAAATGAGAGTTAGATTAACATGCTTGTTCGATTTTCCGATTTGAAATCATGCAAGTCAGGTTATGAGCACTGAAAAATTTCCTTTTTTTGGGTCCAAGAAATGGTCCAGTTTTGGAAAAATGGAGTAATTTTCGAGAAAATTAGTCAACTTCATTAAAAATTCTCAAAACTGTTTTTACAAATGGCCACTGCTCAACGAGCGCAGAATTTACTCTTGAGATGCACAACCTCAGGTCCAAAATAATGAAAAATTGCCCCTTGTCTGAACGGCACTGCATGGCAACTGAAAGTTGCCCCTAGTCTGAATAGCACCGTAGCACTGCACGGCAACAGAAAGTTGCCCCTAGTCTGAATAGTGCCGCAGCACGTGGCAACCAGTCCTCACAGTAACAATTACGACCAAATTCTCAGATACAGAGAAAACAAAGATGACCAGAACCATCACATGGACACAGTCAAATTTGAAGTGTTTTACGGCTGGACTTCAGAATGAAGTTGCCTACGTATCCCAAAGATGGGAATCAAGCCTTACGTAGTTCGGGGTTAAGGTACACTCGGGTATTAACCTCTCCTTTTGCACTCTAACTTTTGCCAAGGCCGCTCTTTCTAGGTTTTCAACCTTGCGAGCTTTGTTCTTTTTTTATTTTCAATTCTTTTCATTTCATTTCTTTTTCATCTTTTCTTTTCATTTTCTTCATTTTTTCTTTTTTTTTTTTTTTTTTTTTTGCATTTTTCTCTTTTTTTTCTTTTTTTCTTTTTCTTGCTCTAACTTTTGCCTGGGTCGTCCTTCCGGGTTTTCGGCCCAGCGAGCCTCTCAAGGGTAAAAGTGTAGCTTCGTCCATGTCAAATGGTTTTGAGATCTTGAAGTCATCTGAATCTAGGAGAATGGCTGTTGTTCGCTAATGATGCAGAAGTCCATCCAATGGAGGGTGAATTTTCCCCTAGTGTTGTGGATAGGAACTCGGTTGTCCTTCAGTAATGTTTTCTTCTTTCCTCCCTTCTGGGGTTTGGCATTCTTGCCGATCTTTATTGATTTGTGGAATGATCCATCTTCGGCTCTTCGAGCACAATCTGGCATCTTTTGCCCCTAGTTCGAAGGGTGCTTCTGATCTAGCTTTGCAAGCTTCTTTTAACGACATCTGATCTTCTTGATCTGACTTCCCTGCCCTTAGTTCGAGGGCTGCTTCTGATCCGGCCACACAGACCTTACATAGTAGTTGACCGTTGAACATTCTGAATCTAAGTTCAAGGTTCGAAAGCAAGGGGTCGAGTCTCGAGGCTGAGAGTGATCTTAGGCTGCACAATCTCAAGAGCGATTCCACATAGGTCTTCGTAGGACCGCGCAAAACATTTTTTGAAATTTTTTAAGAAAGCGACAAATCGCTCGCGCTGAAGACAGTGTAGAACCAATCTGGATCAAGCTAGGATCCTTCTCAGTACTCACATTAACAAGCATGATTTCATTCATTAAGGGCTTAGCATGCCTCTCTTTCTCTCAATTGACCAAAATTTTTTGCAAATCCCGAGGAATTCCTTCCTCTTTGTTTTCATCACAATGCTCAAAAAGTTTTGAAAAACTCAGGTCAATGTAATGATTTCAAAGCACAAAAAAGACACAGTTTTTAGTCAAATACTGCCATCTCATTCAGAACTTCTGGCACAACTAGCACAAGGCAGAAGCAAACACAAGAGTGTGAAAATCACTGCTATTCATTCAAATCTGTTGGCATTACTGGCTCCAAGGCAGAAACAGACTCAAAAGAAAACGAAAAGACAAACATAAATCAAGCAAGTGATGTCCGAGATAACACCCCCGAAATCACCTGACTCCAACAAAATAGGACTGACTCGGTACAACAAGACAGACCTAACTGACTCAGTAAGAAAAGACTGACTTTGTACAAAAAGACTGACTCAATACAACACAACAAGACTGGCTCAATACCCAAGTCAGAAAGTACAAAAAAACCAACATTCACAAATGTTCAAAACAGTGCGTGCCATACGCCACATCTGGAGTAAACTGAGCGCCGCCCGTAGGTGGTTCATCCCTCGATCACATAGTCACATTATCCCACATAAGTTCACTGATCAAGTGCCGATAGATTTTGCAAGACTAGTGCGGCGATGACCCTGTTGTCAAACAGATCTTGTACATTATGGCGCAGACGAAAGCAACTGTCAGTGTCATGACCAGTTTGTTGATGGTAGGCACAGTACTTAGTCTGGTCATGCTTTGGAGGGAGAGGATCGGGTAGAGGCCGTTGTTCCAACGGTTTCAGATATCCTTTCCGGAGTAAGGCCTCTAGAGCCTTTGACAAAGGCATATAAAGTGGGGTAAAAACCCTTTTGACTCGAGGTGGATATTTGGTTTTTTGTGAGCTACTTCCGAACGCACCGGTGAATGGGGTAGCTGTTTTTTGATGTGGTGGTGGTGACCATGCCCACTTTAGAAGATCTTGTAGCTGCATCACCACTGGTGGTCGCATTCGAACTGCGGAAAAACGCCCTCCTGGGCTGCTCCTTCTCCTGGTCAATGAGGCCCTGCCTTATAGCGTCCTCGATTTACACCCCTATCTCGTGTAAATCTGAAAAGGTGGGGAAGGGGAGAACAATCATTTTTTGCATAAGCTTGGGCTGGAGATTGCGCACAATCATCTGAATCTGGTCTTTGTCAGTGGGCCTAGTGGTCATCATTGAGGCCTTGGCCCTTCACCGGGTTATGAAGTCAGAAAAACTCTTCTTAGGCTCCTGCCTAGTCATCTCGAGATCACGGGTTGTGATCTCGATCTGTGTATTATAGGAGTACTGAGCGACAAAAGCCTCGGCCATCTCATCCTAATTCCTCTTAACATCGTCTTCCAATTTTGCGTACCAGATGGCCGCCACACCCGACAAGGTCCGGCCGAATAAAGAAAGCTTCTGTAGTCTGGTGAGGCCCATTGGCCTTAATATGTCTGAAAACAACCGTAAGTGCACCATGGGATCCCCGGACCCGTCAAAGCGGTCAATATATGGCATCTTAAATCTGTCTAGCAGCATCACGGCTGCGTCGGTATACACATCCTCAATGTCCGGGATGGACTTCACACCCTGAGATTTCTTGAACAGCTTTTCAAGCTTGCTCACTTTAATGCCGTGGGGTCCACCTCGAATTTGAAGGGAGAATCCGGTTGATTGTTAGGAGTGGGTGCCTTGGATAATTGAGGTAGAATCGGGGGCGGAGCCGGCCCTGTCGGGATGTATGTATCCTCCTGGATATTCTAGACATTTGGTGTCTCCCCGGGTAGTGGGACCCTTGGTGGGGGAGGAGCTTGATGTGAGGCTGATGCTTCGGCTTGCTGCTGTAGCCAGGTAATTAGCTCTGCTTGCTGGGTCATGACCATAGCCTGTTGTTTGGCAAATTCCGCTTGACGAGCAGCGTCCTCCTGCATGAGTTTCATACTTTCTTGGAGTTGGCGCACCATTTCTTCCATCCCTGCCATACTGCCCTGATCTATCTGAACTACCGGTATGTCTATCTCTGGAGTAAAAGCAGATATCTCAACCCAACTGCACACAAGTGAGATGGATAATGACTTCTGATCCGAAGACTATTGAACTGATGATCTGTGCCTGACTGGCCTTTTTACCCTGCCTCTGGCGAAGGAACACTGATTTGCCCTTGAACTGAATCTCTGACCTGACAAAGTCTATTGACATGAGTCCAATGAACCTGGGGGATATCGGAGCCTTCTGAAGCTATGGTTCCAAGACTACCTTGCAAAAGAGAAAACAGACAGCACCTCAGTCTAATTTCACCAAAACCAAAATGAGCAAAGCTGAATGACTGCGCCCCCCTTTACAGAATTCTGCCACAAGTTCTGCCTGTAAACTGATACCCTCAGGTAAAACTGATTCCCAAATATTGGTGCCCTCAGGCCTGACACCCAGACTTGCAAACTGATACATGCATTCCTGTGGAGACGCACTCTAAAAGCACATAGCAAGCAAGTGAGAGCGAAAACACCCCTATGTTGAGGTAAGATTTCCCTGTCCTATTTTGTCAGGAGCTAGGGTTTCACTATGCACGCAGCGGTTTCAAACAACCTATAATCGGGTAAGCAACCTGTCCTAGCTTGGAATGGTCACTATGGATTTCGAATATGCACTAGGCCGAATGGTCAAAAAGGGTGCCCCGGTAAAACCGGGGTTTGTGTTCCCATCGTGGTAGAGCCCGTAACCAGTCAGCCTTATGGCACGCAGCCTCCGGCAAACCGTTCAGGAATAGCAGATGGCAAACACGGTGTCCTAGGCGCACCAATGCAAATGCAATGCAAAGAAACACATAAGTGCAAACAAAACAAGATATCATGAGTTCGAGTCAAGTTCTCTAAATCCCCAGCAGAGTCGCCAGAAACTGTAGACGTCTCCAAACGTCCCGGGAGGGAATCCCGTTTTGTTCATTGGGGCTTACTACAGTTCAGGACTCAATGTCACGGTCCTGTATCTAATCTCGCAAAGTGCAATGCAAGACCGATGAATCATCAAAGAGTCCAAATCCGGCAAATCGTTTTTTAAAACAGATTTTTTTGAAAGAAATGCCAAACATGGACTGCTTTGCCAGATACAGAGTCGCCACCTAAATATTTATTTTGGGAGAATTTAGGAAACCCTGACTCGTTGCCTAAGGCCATGTGTCCGTCATCACCAAAGTTGCCTCGGCTCGGGAACTTGGGTACGATTGGGAAAGGTCACTTCGTGAGCACTCCCGCTCGCCCGATTAAAGATCGGCCTCTACTAACCATGATATCGAGTTTTGAAAACATTATGTGCTCTTATTCCGGTTTATTAGCCTAGAATTACTATGTGATGCGCGCAGCATACAAGTATAGACTAGATCGCCTGAGTTGGAACAAAACATTTCATGTTTTTTTTTTAAAGCGGTTTGCTACTCGCAAGTAGGCTAAAATGCGGATTTTGCCACCCTCAAGTGGGCTTAAAACTCGCAATCAATGAATTGTTCCAATTCAGATAATCCAACTTCCATCCACAGGCATTCAGGCAGTTATATCACATAAGCACTTAGCCTCATGGTAAGCATGTTATCATGGCAGTCACTCACACACATGCAAGGATGCTAAAGCATAAACACTTACCGAGTAATCCAAGCCAAAGAAAGAAGCTAATTAGAAATCATGCATGAATCCTAACTATGCTGAGATGCCTAATGCAACACATATAGGTAAGCAACTAAGATAGGCTCGGCTATTCTAAGATGGCATATGAAATGCAACAAATGATACACGTATTCAACTCGGAATTGAAATACAATGTAGTTAGTATGATGCGTCGAGCCCGGTGTATGCAAGATAGATGAATGGATGCAAACATGCGAGCATAAGTATGCTAATTGAAACGTGCCCTAAAACTAACCATCATAAGCTGATAAATAAAAGGGAGAAAGTCGTGGGGTTGGAAGACATACATCACACACACGCACACTTATTACAACATTGCCCTCCTCGGAGGATCCGAATAAATAATACACAACCGAAAGAATAACGAATTACAGCTAATTATTACATAACCCTAATTAATTAACAAATTAACTAAGATAAATAAGCTAGCATGCAAAAATAAAAATGGACTGCCTCAGTTCTATTCCGAATGATAGGGATGCATGCATGCTCGGGCCGCCTTGTCGGGAAATCCATCGCGATGCCCCGATTTGCCTCTGTTTGCGACTGGTCCCGGAATACTGTACAAAGCTCCAGAAGGCTGCTTGACCAGTTTTTACTGCTGGTTTCCGGTTTGCTGCAACAGAGAGCAAGAAAGGGGCATGGCAAAGTATTTTCAACATATGTATGCATGACCACTCTCCCCGTCATCGCATAAGCTCTAGGGAGTGTAGTCATCGATCCTCGTGCCACCAATCACGCATCTCGATGCATGATGGCCGAGGAGTCGAATTGCACGACTCAATGTGAAATGAATGCACACATAAACACAACAAGGCCTAAACTTCATCATGGGTAATCCGGAGTGTCAGCGACCGAGAATCGAAGCACGTCTCGTCACTTGGAGTACGAAACATCCCTCATTTCCCGTGTTTGGACTAAACCCTATTCCAAACACAATGCAATACACATGGCATGCACGATGCGACTCGGACTATGCAACCTAAATGCAATGCGACTAAATGATGCAAACATGCAGAGAATGACATGCAAACGTGCTACTAGCATACACAATGCTATGAACTACATGGCATACTTGATGCAAGACACCTTATGCAACAATATGACAACATATGATTAGCATACACAATGCGAATATCAAATAGCATACTCGATGCAACGAACTACATGGCATGCGCAATGCTATGACTAGAATGGCATACACAATGCAAGATGGACTTAAACCAAGATGGGTGAGCCTCAGCCACACCCAAATCAGTGGCCAAACAATGATGAAATCAAGGCAACAACCCTTATGCAAACATGCACAATGCGAGGGACCAAACCTAAGGCACCAAGTGCAACTCTATTAAGGCATGGCAAGGGGTTAACTATGGCATACAATCACACATTTTCCAGCTCTAAAATGTCATGCAAGATGGACCCGAATCATGCAAACACCTCACACAATGCATACTAGATGGCCCGGATACCGAAACTAGTGAAGTGCATTACACTAGAGGTACACAAAGCAATGCTCAAATGACCCAACCAGCCCCAAACAGTCCCTATGCAGGTCCAAGACAGTGGGAAAATGGTCTAAAATGATGGCTCAAAGTGCATGGAAATGAAGCTCATGCAATAGCTCAAAAATGAGGCATACAAGCACAACTCTAAAACGCATTTAAAGAGTGATAAACATGAGAATATGGCAACCTTATATGCTCTCAAATATCATGTTTAATGATGCCAAAACATGTCAAGGGCCCAAACAACGCATGCTAGTGGACCCGATATGCAAAGCTAGTGACCTTAATTGAACTATGACCATATACAACAATGTATGCATGACCTAAAACACTTCAAACAGAGCTAAGGCAGCCCAAAATATGAATAAAATTAGTTTGGATCATGGCCAAAATATGCTAGGAAAGGGGGTCAAAACATCATGCAATACAAGCTAGTGAACCATGATTTACACTACAACCATATGAAGCACATGAGAGGCCACCAAACCAGTAAAAAATAGAATCATGGCATGTCAAATGAAGCCCAAAAACCCACTGAAACCTGACCAATACAAGCAAGAGTGAAGTGCTACTTTGATAGGCCATGCAAGGGGTTGTTCTACACATGCAAGAAGGACATCCAATATGGAAAAATGGGCTCTGGAAAGAGCCTATGCAGGTCCTAAAACCCACCAAAAATGGTCTGAAACATGCTCAAGAAGTGTGCAAATATAGGCCCCTTTGTAAGGCCAAAAATGCTAGAAAACAAAACAAGGGGAGAGAGGGTCACCCCTCTTTGATTTTGGCTCTCAAAATAGTATGCTAGCCTCTAAAAATCCACTGGATTTCAGTGGCTAGAAGGCCAAACAAAGCTCAATACAAAGGCCTAAGTGCATGGCTCAAAACAATGTGAAAACAAGCATGCAAGGGGGTAGATGACCCCCAACAGAAAAATGACCTTAAACAAACATGTAAAGGACCTCAAAATAAGACTTTTTTCAGTTTATGACAAAGCTCAAAAATGCTTGCAAGTAAGGCTAAAAGATGAAGCAAAATAAAGCCTTAAAAGGGAGAAAGGGTGTTACCCTTGTAGCCAAGAACTCCAGTAGCTTCTGGACAAAAATGCAACCCCTTAGCCTCTGAAAACAAGCTCCAAGAACCTTAGAGTGATGGTGGAGGGGTTAGGTTAGGAGATGGTAAGCAAAGGGGCAAGAACTTCACACTTTTGAAGCTTGGATGTAGAGATATAGAGGGAAATGTGGTGTATGCCTTAGAAATTTTTTCTTCAACCCTCTACAAGGAAAGGAAGGCCTTCCTTTATAGAGCAAAGGGGCCAAAGCTTCTCTTAGAAGCTTGGAACCAAGAGTGAAGATCCTCCATACACGTGTATGGAGGATGCAGCTTGTGCCTCCCAGCTGGCACAGCTGGAAAGCATTCAGGGAGACAAAAAAGGTGGGAGCTGGCCGACCAGTTCAAGTGGTCGGCCGACCACTTGCCCTGGTCGGACGACCAGGTCAAAAGGTCCAAGGTGGTGGGCCATCCCCTATGGTGAAGCCCTAGAAGTTAGCTTTCCAATGGCGCCAGCCTTGCATTAAAATTCCAACTGTGTAAAAAGTTATGCTTGTTTTGGTGAAACCGCGCAGATTCGGTCCAACCGGATTGATGCCCTACTTCAACTAACTATATCTCTTCCTTTCGGACTTGGCTTTAGGAGATTCTTGAGTGCAAAATGAAGCCCCGGAAGTAAGATTTCCAATGGTGGTGGCCTCATAGCTGAAATCCAAGTATGCAAATGAATAGGCCTGATTCAGCGAGAACTGTTCGTCTCTCTCTTAGCGATTCATGTCCATTTCTCCCCCAATTGGGTTTCTTCCCTCTTCTCTTCTTTTCTTCAACTCCAAACCCCTAAACAAGGTGTTTTGAAAGATTTTTCAAAGATTTCATCTCTCTTTTTTTCATTTCCACTTTGCCCTTGCTCGGTTTACCGAAAAAGTGCGACATTTAACAAAATGCGAGCGTCGGAACATCGTAGAACTTTATTTTCAAAACATTTTGAAAGAGAGGGTTTCAAGATCTAAAATATTTTGATCAAGAAATGGGGTGTGAGGTTAAGGTTTGACTCTCCTCTTGCCGAAGAAATCGAACCTTTGCCCTGCTCAACTTTCTCCACCAAGTAAACCATCAGTAGTGCTCAAGTCTTAAGGGCGGTCAAAAATGGGGTGTCTACACATGATCAAGGTTTCCAACAACCGGAAAAAAACTTCAAAACTTTCCCTTCAATCAAGTTTTTTTCCAAATTTGTGGGGAGATTCTCACGAAAGATGTCTTTTTTGTATATTACTTTTATGCTGGACTACAAAAATTAGGCCTTGATCAAAAAGTCTTGATGAAATTATAATGAAAAGGGATTTAGGTATAGAGATTAAAATCTATAAACAAAAAACTTTTGTTTGAAATCTCTAGATTATAGCATGCAACCATTGTCTTCTTGGTTTTGAGATTTGAACATTGCTACAAAAACTTTTCGAAAACTGACCCTCCAAATTCAAAGTGGTGTTTGTGTTATGCCAGAGGGCCTCAGATATGAATACACAAGACAAACACAAGAGGTTTACATGGATGGCAATTGCCTACTCCACAAAGACAGCTTGATTTCACTTAATTTGGAGAAAATTTACAATCACTCCATTCCTCACTACTCTCTACAATTTGATGTTTGTCATACATAAATACAATTCCTTACCTCTGTTTTATAGGTTTTTGACCGAGGATGAGTGACGCACGCAGTGATGCCAAAATCACTGCCTCACCACCCCACGGGAAGCTTCACCGTAGCTTCCATTGTTGACCTTCAAAGCTTGAACTCAAGATGATGTTTCCTTACAGCAGCTTCCCTTCTTTCTTCATAGTGAAGTAAATGGAGGGAGGAGAAGAAGTTTGAGCCAACTTCTCTCACAATTCTCCACCTTGGCGAAAATTTTCCTTCCAAACTATATAGTGAGCAATTAATCTAGAGATATTAATCAAGTCCAAAAAATGTTGGCACTTGATCCCATATACGACCTTTGTGAGCATATCGGCTGGATTATCTGCAGTACTGATTTTCTAGAGCAGAATATCCCCTTCATTCACAATTTCTTGAATGAAATGGAAACAAACATTAATGTGCTTGGTGCGGGCATGATAAACCTAGTTTTTTGCCAAAAAATGGCACTTCGACTATCATAGTAGATCTCAACGTTCTTTTGAACAATCCCCAAGTCTCTTATCAATCCATGTAACCATATATCCTGTTTAAAAGCTTATGTTACTGCCATGTACTTAGCCTCTATAGTAGACAAAGCCACTGTTGACTATAGCGTTGACCTCCAACTAATTGGTCATTTGGCAAGAGTAAACAAATACCATGTAGTCGATCGGTGTTTGTCTAGATCACTAGCATAATGTGCGTCCACGTATCCAACTAGATTCTGTCCGAGTCTGTTATCTCTCTCGAATTCTAACCCCATGTTGACTGTGCCATTTAAGTACCTTAGGATCCACTTCACTGCCTGCCAGTGATCTTTTCCTAGATCATGCATATATCAGCTTACCATACTCAGAGCATGTGAGATGTCAGGTTTTGTACAAACCATAGCATACATTAATGCGCCAACACCATTTGCATATGGAATCTGCGCCATAGGCTTACACTCTTCTTCTAAATGCGGAGACATCAAAGAACTAAGCTTGAAATGGGAAACCAACAGTGTACTTATAGGTTTTGTGTTCCCATCAATGCCAAACCTATCTAATACCTTTTTCAAATACTGAGTTTGTGTTAAACAAACTGTGCCATTTTTCCTGTCTCGCTTGATCTCCATGCCAAGAATCTGTTTTGCTTCACCCAAGTCTTTCATTTCAAACTCTTTGCTGAGCTGTATCTTGAGTTTATTAATCTCCACCTTCCTCTTAGATGCAATGAGCATATCATCTACATATAAAAGCAAATAGATAAGAGAACCATCGAAAAGTTTCGAAAGTATACGCAATGATCATATTGGCTTCTGGTGTATGTCTATTCCGTCATGAATTAATCAAATCGTTTGTACCACTGTCTCAAGGACTACTTCAACCCGTATAACGATTTTTCAACTTGAAAGCCCAATTCTCCTTGCCGTCAACTGTGAAACCATCTGGCTGGGCCATGTATCGTTCTTCTTCTAGATCTCCATGTAAGAAGGCAGTTTTGACATCGAATTGAGCTAGCTCGAGATCAAATGTGCAACCAAAGCTAGTAATACATGAATAGACATGTGCTTTACAACAAGAGAGAATACCTCATTGTAGTCTATTCATTTTTTCTGGGCATAGCCCTTACCAGTCTTGTTTTGAACTTGATGTTGTCCTTTCCCGCAATGCCTTCTTTCTTTATGTAAACCCATTTGCAACCAATTGCTTTATTTTCCTTTGGAAGTTATACTAACTCCCAAGTTTGGTTCTTATGGAGTGACCTAATCTCACCATTCATAACCTTTTTCCACTTATCATAACGTCATGCATGACTTCTCTGAAAGTACACGAAATTCCATTTTCAATGACTAGAAGTGCATAGGTTACCATATCAGCAAGCCATCCAAGTTATTTGATGACTCTTTTTGGTTTGTTGGTTGCAATAGATTCTGTCTGCTATGAGATCTCTGCGACTGAATCCCCATGTTCATCTGCACTTTGCTCATAATTTTCTTCAACGTTGTTGTCTATCACTAGGTCTTCTTCGGGGTTGTTTATTACTGGATTGTTAACTGTCTAAATAGTTCTTGCCGATGCTTTTAACTCCACCTCTGCTTGAGGTTTTTCTGTTTCATCATTACAGACTCATCGAAAGTGACGTCTCTACTCAGAATTACTTTCTTTGATTCGAGGCACAAAAGTCTATATCCTTTGACACCTTCACTAAAGCCCAAGAACACAACTTTCTTGGCTCTAGGATCTAATTTTGATTCTGTAACATGAAAATAAGCCTGGCATCCAAAAATGCATAACTGATCATAATTAGCTGCAGACTCTCCAAACCATAACTCTATGGGAGTCTTCCCATTAAGTGCTGCAGTAGGTAGTCTATTAACAAGATGTCAAGCATAGTTTAATGGCTCGCCCCAAAATGCATTGCTCAATCTTGAATGTGACAGCATACACCGGACCTTATCTACCAAGGTGCGATTCATGCATTCTGCAACGCCATTTTGTTGTCGCGTACCTCAAACTGTGAAATGTCGCACTATCCTTTCATTCTAGCAAACTTAATGGAAGGGATCTGATGTGTATTCACCACCATTGTCGGATCTGAGCCTCTTGATCTTTATATCTATCTAAGTCTCTATCATTTTCTTCTAGTTAATAAAGATGTCTAACACTTCATCTTTATGCTTCATTGTGTAGATCCATACTCTTCTTAAGAAATCATCAATAACACAAAATAACGTTTACTTTCCAAAGAAGTATTTGTGGACACAGTCCCTATACGTCTGTATGAACCTAATCCAGAATCTCTTTGGTACGGTAAATAGCGGTACTAAACCTGATTCTCGTTTGCTTGCCCAATACATAATGCTTGCAAAAATCAAGCTTCCTTGTCTTGGCGCCTTTTAGAAAATTTTTCTTGATCAATCCTTGCAAAGCCTTTTCGCCAACATGCTCTAAATGCATGTGCCAAAGTCTGGAAGTGTCTGATGCATTATCCTCTTAGTTGGTGGAGGCAGCCACACTTCTTGCGACTGTAGACCCGCCTAGGAAATATAAGTTTCCCTTTAGCCTACCTTTCATTGCAACAAATACTCCTTATATTATCTTGAGGACTCCATCTTCTATGGTTATTCTGTAACCACTAGAATCAAAAACTCATAGCAAGATGAGATTCTTTGTTAGGTCCAGTACATACTGAACATCTGTCAGAACTTTAATTATTCCATCATGCATCTTTAATTGAATTGTTCTAATACATTTTGTTTGACAAGTATTGTCGTTTCCCATTATCACAACTCCTCCATCGAACTCCTCTAAGCTTGAGAACCAATACTTGTTAGGACTCATGTAGTAAGAACATCCGGAATCTAACACCCATTCTATGATACCCCTATTGTGTAATATGCTAAATTGGTCCTTAATCTGAATATGATTTTGTGATTAGCATGATTCTATATGCCATTATGTGGATATATGTGATTTTGGAACTCTATCTGTTCACCGTAGGAATATTTGTTTGACTAATCTAATTAGGAATTAAATTGAGGGCCTTATCGGCCACGGAACCCGAAATTGGTTACGCCATTGTAATTGGCATAATTTTTAGAGCCTACGGTGAAATTTAATTAGAAATTGATTCTGGTCAGATTAAACTAATTGAATTGATGAATTAAGGGCCCAAATATTTTATATTAAAATATTTGTATTAGTGGGGCATGTTGTATAATAGCACTACACTCTCCTTAACTCATTAGGAGCTCAAAAATCTGAGGAAACAATTGAGAGAAAGAGAGGGGCCAGCCATAGTGAGAGAAAGGGGGGAGATTGTGTTATTTTGACTCAAGCTTGAAGAATTTGAAGTCCATCTCTAAATTGGACCATAGATTGAAGGAATTGGGCTTCTAGGTAAGCCATTGACTCTTGAATTCATGAAAGTAATGTGTGGTCTTGTGTATTCAAGGGTTGTTTGTACTCAAGAGCATGAGTTAAGTTGGTTTTGTTGGAATTAAAGCTTGATATAAGCATGCATGTATATAATTGTTGTAGAATAGCATAATCTAGCATGTATTGAGTTGGACATGGAAGTAAAGGTGTTAAATCTTACATGCAAGCATGTTTTTGTTGTATTCCATGAGAATGAACACCATTTGCTTTGTTTGGGTTAGGAATGAGGTCAAAAATTAGCATGAATGTTTGAATAATTAAGAAATGAGCTTGAATGCATAATTTTACCATATTAGGATAAGTTTTGGGGCATGCATGTGGATTATTTGTAAATTGAGCCTCATTGAGTTATAAGTTGAGGTCTATACCATGTTAGCATGATTAAATTTGAGATTTGAGCCATTGCATGCAAGAATAGTAGCTGGAAAATTGAATTGGAGCTCAAGAACACAATCTGGAAAACCCAAAAGTTTGATGTCCGCTCGAGCGGGGAAATGTCCACTCGAGCGGGTATTTCGAGCTCCCAGTATTTTGTTCTTGCAGGCATGGTGTCCGCTCGAGCGGGGAAGTTCACGCTCGAGCGGGGATCATGGAGGATGAACTTCCGCTCGAGCGTAAAAATGATGCATCCAGTACTTTTTGCAGACATGGATTCCGCTCAAGCGGGTAAGTTCACGCTCGAGCGGGGAGCTATGTTGAGAGGCCTTCCGCTCGAGCGCTATGTTGGACGATCGAGCGTAAATTTCACCTATCCAGTACTTTTGCAAGCCTTGGGGCCGCTCGAGCGGAGAATCTGACGCTCGAGCGGGGACCCTGTTTTCTGAAATTGTGTCCATGCGTTCTGTGTTTCGTTTTCTGTTCTCTTTCACTTGTGAGCACTCTTAGGCATATGTTAAGCATGGTAAATGAGTTAATGAGATAAAATTAAGGCCTAAAGAGGATTATGTGAATTAAGGAACGGATGGAATTATTGATGACCCTTTTATGTTCATGAAATGTGTAAGGTCAAGCTCCAGGGCAAACCCACAAGTCGATCACTGTGAGTAATATCGATACTTGAATGCTTGTGAATGTTCAATTGTTTATTCCCTTAAAGCTTATGAATTGTTAATTGGGATTGTGGATGTAAGTTGAACATGAATGGACCAAAGGTCGTTTTGATAAACCTGAATGGACCCAAGGTCGTTTTGACATGAATGAGTGGGCCGAAGGCCGTTCTGACATAAATGAATGGGTCAAAGGCCGTTTTGATACGAATGAATGGGCCAAAGGCCGTTTTGATACGAATGAATGGGCCAAAGGCCATTTTGATACGAATGAATGGGCCAAAGGCCGTTCTGATACGAATGTGTAGGCCAAAGGCCGGTTTGACATAATCAAATGGGCCGAAGGCCGTTTCGACAAGAATGGAAATCTGAATGGGCCAAAGGCCGGAATGTTTGGAATTGCAGTCACTTGATTTGTATTTAGTTATATATATCTATTAAATAGAAATATGAGTTGGGCCCAAGGCCGTTTGCAATATGTTGTTCTACAATGTTATGTAAATGCTGTCATTGATATTATTCACTGGGCTATCGCTCACGCTCATTCATGTGTTTGTAGGTGAGCCAAGAGAAGTACAAACCCAGCCCCAGTGAAGTCTGCCGGGAACAACATGAGTTTTGGAGAGTCAGCCTTGTGTCTCACGCATGAGACCATCCTTGCCCTTTTATTATGTACTTATGTTTTGTCTTGTTGGCAAGGGCCTCGTGTAGGTCTGTACATAGTCTGTTATAGGTTGACTCGTTTTGGATGATCCTGTCCGTAATGAATTTTGTGCTACAGTACTTCTGATGTGGGTTATTAACGTATCTGTGTATGGTTTGTGTGATGTGCATATAAGCACGGCTCTATGGACAAAGTTTTAAATTTTTACTTCTGTTTGGCCCCTTTACTCTGATAAATTATGTCTGTTTTGGTCTGAGGCCATAGGTAATCACAGGATTACTGGCCGGTTATGTCCTTAACCCATAGGGGCGGGTTCGGGTCATGACACATTCATTAGAATGACTACTTGTTGAAGCTGTGAAAGTTGATTCTGTATCTCCATCTCGTGCAACATTCACATTTGACTCCTTTTTGTCCTTGTTCGGGCAGTCTTTGACCCAGTGCCCCTTTTTTAGACGAAGGCCACACTTGTCTTTTGCAAGACACCTTCTTTCTAATGATCTTCTCCTCATTTTTTGATAAAGACCTGTCTCGCCCTGTAGATCTTCTGTTATTTGTTCTGCCTTTGACTGTTAATGCCTCTGATATTGAGTACCTATTGACAGACTTGTCTTTTTTCCTGAACTCATTATTCACTAAGGCATTTGATACATCAACATACCTGATCTTTTATTCCATATAATAAAGTGGTGGTATGATGATCATTTGTGTCAGGCAATGAATTTAATAACATCGACAAGAATTTTATTAAAATTATTCAGGTGTTCGTTCATTGAAATACATTTATTGTAGTCAAAACGAAACAACCTCTTCTTCAAGTAGAGCCTGTTCTCAATACTCTTCGTTATGAACTTGTCTTATAGTGCCTTCCATAACTCCTTCGCAGTATCATATTCTTTGAAGGCGTATTTCTCTTCATTTGCAAGGCAAAGTTGCATGGAGCTGCAGGCTAGGAGATTAACTTTCTCCATCCTATCTCATCTAAGTCCTTGAGCTTGTCTCCCAAGGTGAAATGCAGATTCATGTGGACTAGCATGTCCTTAACCTTGCATTTCCACATTCCGAAGTTACTGTTGCCATCAAATTTCTTCACCTTGAACCTCGCATGAGACACGGGCGTCCAACACCTGGAGTTACTAGTAGATGCTGGGTTACTAATAGACTCTTGTGCGCTCTTCTCAATAGCTACATCCATGGATACTTCTTAATAAACTCTACCACAATCAATAATGGACGCTTGAAATGTCGAAAACACAGTGATTTCTATATTCCCGAAGGATTAACTCCAACTTTGGGTTTGAAACTCAAAAAAATAGAGTGCGCGGTTGTGTCTGGAACGGTCAATTTAGCGAAGAATGAGTCTTCCTACGTTAAAAATTTCCCCAAAACCAAAAACAGAATATTCTGTTAACAGGGGAATATTCTGTTTGTTGAAATGGCACCTTGCTGACGTAGTAGTGCTAACGTGGCAGATGGTTAATGCTGATATGTTGTTTGACTGGGTGCTGACGTGGCACGGAATATTCCACAGTGATGTGACAATGATGTCACAGTGATGTCACAGAATATTCCATAGAATATTTTTTTTCGGCTCGGCTCGACTCGGCTTGGCTTTACAGCTCGGCTCGTTCCGTCTTCTTGGTCGACGGTTGACTTTTTCAAGCCAACTTTGACTGGTGATTGGGAGAGCTTTTGGTGTCCGTTTGGGGTATTTTTTTTTAAATTGCTTTACTCGATGAGAGCTACGCAAAAGTGTATTTAGAAGTTGGTTTTGGCAACTTTGAAATCTGGCAAAATTTTGAAAATAGAGAGTTAAACACTCTATTTTTGCACAACAATACTCTAATGCCAAATTGTTATGCCAAAAGGCCTCAGATATGAATACACAAGACAAAAACAAGAGATTTACGTGGTTAAACAATTGCCTACTTCACGAAGACAACTTAATTTCACTAAATTTGGAGAAAATTTACAATCACTCAATTCCTTACCACTTGCTACAATTTTATGTTTGTCATACATAAATACAATTCCTTACCTCTGTATTTATAGGTTTTTGATTGAGGATGAGTGATGCACGCAGTGGTGCTAAAATCACCGCCTCGTCGCCTCGCGGGAAGCTTCACCATAACTTCCATTGTTGACCTTCAAACTTGAACTCCAGATGATGTTTCCTTATAGAAGCTTCTAGAGATTCTAGGATCTTCCATCTTGAGCCTTCGAGTCCTTTCTTTTTTCATGGTGAAGTAGATGTAGGAAGGAGAACAAGTTTGAGCTAACTTCTCTCATAATTGTTGTGCTCAAAGACCCAGATATGAGGCAAGTTGCTGAAAAATAAATATTAATGATACTCACAAACAAAGATGCACAAGAATAACAAAACAAATTCTAATTCACTCAAACGAATTCAAAATAAATTCAAAATCTCACAAACAAATACAAAGGAGAGGTAATCTCTCATAACTCACAGTCTCTCTCAAATTCAAATATTTTCTATATCTAATACAACACATTAGCTTTCTATTTATAGGCTTCTGAGGAGGATAAGAGATGGAAGCAGTGACGCCAAAAATCACTGACTCATTATCTCTTGGGAAACTTCAATGATGCTTCCTTTGTTGACCAACCAATAGCTTCAATTCAAACCATCTTCTTTAGTAGCTTCTAGATCATCTAGGAGCCTCAAGAACAATTTGGAGGAGAAGAGGAGAAGTTGAATCCAAACTTCTTATGCTTCATGGAGAAGCAAAGCCAAATTTTCAACAATTTATTGTTTCCATCAAATTTCTCCACCTCAAACTTAGCACTAGAAATTGAACTCCTCTTTTGTGAATTATTTGTTGAGCTTTTTTCTTAAGCCATTTATTCTTTAAAAAAATTGAAACTACCAAAAGAGCCCACTTCGGAGATGAATAGGATAGTTTGGTATACCAACACCCTTTTCAAAGGTCAGATTAAAATTTTTCATGGAAGCTACCACCGACTATGAGCTGGAACCAGGTAAGAAGCTTAGCTTTTAAGCTATGGAATTCAAATAATAAATAGTTGGTTTTGTTTTGCAATTTGGATTTGCTTGATATGTCCCCTAGAAAACAATTTGGATTTGCTTGATATGTCCCCTAGAAAGCCCAACAGCCATCGTCAGCCCAAACATTACACTTTCCATTTTTATATTTTTATTAAAATTTTACTTTGATAATTCATTTTTAATTGTAACAATCAATTCCTTATTTTACGTCAAATTATTATCATATCATCCTTTCGTCTGTCTAATTTTTATAACGTTGATGAAACCAAGGTCAGCCCTGAATTATTCAAGCCTTAGGCAAACTTATAAAGTTGGGCCCTTTATATATAATTACCAACAAAAAAAAAAAAAAAACAAGATGTTTAGATAAAACATTAAGTACTTAAAATATTTTTATTTGTCAATACCTGCTGTATATATAATCGCTAAAATTATATACTAAATTTATTTACATAGATCAAGACATAAAAAATTATTACAATCACTAAAAAAGATAAAAAATAATAGTATCTTGCTGCTTTATTATTTAACAAAATCTAGATTAAAATAAAAATTACCCAATGAAAAAAAATATTAAATAAAATATAAACATATAAATACAAAATAAAAATCGAACGAACTTCAACTAAATATTAGTTAAATATTATTGTATTTTTAGGTGCCAAAATTACTAATTAAGCATTCATAATCTATAAGGGGCCTTTAATTTTAAATTGTGAATTTAAATTGATTGAATCAAATCTTTAATTTTTTTAGCCTACCAATGAAATAAGAGCTCAAATTAATTTGGGGTAAGAATAGGGATTTTCGACACAACTCTAACAATATACAAAATTAGTGAGTTAAAGACAAACCAAATGAATATGAACTGAAATGACATCATACGATAACATGAAAATAAATTAATTTGTTTAGTATCGAGATAATTTTGAAATAAACCAACATAATACCTATCTCTAATTAGGGCCCTAAATTTTGTTCAAATTTAGAGGCCCGAGGTGACCGCCTTTGTCACCTCACCTCAGGGCCGGCTCTGGACGATACTTATCATATAAATTATATGTGACATTTTTTCTACCTCATCACTAGTCTTAGCATATTCATTAAAATTTCACTTTGGTTCAACTTTTAGTTTCCGTTAAATTAGAAGGGTGATATTAGAGTAAACTTGGAAGGGTGATATTAGAGTGAGATTTTAGTAAAAATGTAAGGGTATCAATTATAATGAACCCAAGATGCTATGCCTTATTTTTTTTTACTGTTTATGGCCAGAAATCTCATTAAGGTAGTTTTCTGGGGAGCAAATTCCAAATACTTGTAATCATTGATATCAAGAATAGAACTCAAAATATTTGAATTTACAACTTGTATTAAATTCTGCTCTTTTAACTGATAGACCATCTGTGCGGATTAAAAGATGGTACGGCTGATAAGAAAGATGCAATAAAAAAGATGGCTTGAATCTTGATAGTGAAAGATGGTGGTTAATTTGATAGAGAAAAAAGTGAGTGTGATAGTTGATTTGTTATCACAAGAGGGAGTGTGTGTGTGTTTTATTAAATGAGGGTACAAATATGGTGTAGGTCCCTAAGTGATGTGGTTGAGATTGATCTGATTTTAACTATTGAAAATGAAGGGTTTTGGACGGTTCTTCCTTGAAAGCACACACATAAATGTGATTCCATGGCAACCTTTTGCTTTGAGGATATTCTCCTTTCTCATAGCCCTTATCTGTTATAAAAATGGCAGCTAGCTAGCTGCCTCTTTCCCCTCCCATTGTAATAATTTACATTATTGTTCATCCAAATAATTAACACCCAAGAAGAGAAAGATGATAATGATGTTGAAATGATATGCATGAAAGAGACTAATTTTCATAATGGAAATGATTTACAAACTGCTTTTTATTTATATTTTTTTTTATATCATTATGAAAAATGCTAGAAGGGTAAATTACATTTTGCCCGTTTATGTTTGGCACTTTTTCACTTTGATCTTTAAAATTTATTTATTTTTTCTATTTTGACTTCTTATGTTTCAAGTTTTTTTTTCCTAATTTATTCTTAAAATTAACTTATGTTCAAAATTAGATAAAAAATAATATATTGACAATCACGTAGTATAAAAATACTTTATTATATATAATCCACATCTCTGACACAAACTCAAATTCTAAATAATAATATATATATATATATATATATCTTATGTGACAGTTATCGTGATTTTTTCTGTTTAATTTTGAAGAGAAGTTAACTTTAGAAATAAATTGGAAAAAACTTTAAACATGAAGGGTCAAAATGGGAGAAACAAACTTTAAAAGCCAAAGTGAAAAAGTGACTAAATATAAAAGGGACAAAGTGTAATTTATCCATGCTAAAATAGCTTTTAAGGCTGTTGTTAGTGTTAAAATATCTATATATATATATATATATATGTGTGTGTGAAACTGTTTGAGATACGTGAAAAATTAAAATTACAGTTTTTTTTTTTTTTTTTTTTTACATTTACTACTTGTTATTGACAATCGTGAAAGGTTTTTTTTTTTATCAGGACAGTCCTAAGAGATGTCATTAGTTTTTAAGGGTAAATTTTATTTTACATTCTTGTGATTTGGACCATATACGGATTACTCCCTTATCATTTGAAAATAATCACGTAACTCCACGTGATTTATGGACTAAACAGTACAGTTATAATTTCTGTCAAAACTAACCAAAAATGTGATTCACATGCATTTGTTGAGAGTTGCTATGCATATGACATTTTTTCAAACCAAAACACTCTAATAAGTCTCTAAAATTACAAACCTGCCATTCTTCTGCCTCTCATCTTCCCTTTCAGTTCCACCAGTGCCACCTGCTCCACCCGTCCAATTTCATATGAAAAATACAAAAAATCCAACAAAGCTTTTCTCTCCCTCGACCTAAAATTTAAAAACATTCAAAACCACCCCAAAGAAAAATATAACAAATTCAATCTTGAATGAGCCTCTTTCAACAATTACCCAAATGATCCTCAACGGTAATTTTGCTTGCCTTTAATCCTCTCTCTCAATTTTATTGTTTCTCATTTTATTGTGAGCAAGATTTGTAGCTTTTGTTGCCATATCTGTGATAGTGAATGAATTATATGTTTATGTCTAAATTCTTTGATGGTTACCTTCCAATTTTCTCAAAAATCAATTGTTTGAACTCTCTTTCTCTTTCTTGATTTTACTTTTTCTATATCTATAGGTGTATGTGGGGAAGTATTTTGAGAATGATGCCACAAGGCCAAGGTGTCTTCAAGATGTCAACCGAGGTACCATGTGGGTGAGTCATGTTTGCGAGGTGATTGCGGCATTGCCTAGATTCAGTGTGGTAATGTCGGAATCCAAGATATTCGGATAGAGGACAAGGGTCCTAAATGACATCAAGCTACCTGGTTAGATAGAAATGAGACTCTTGAGAAAGTTCATCTTAATCTAAATAGTATGAGTTGTGATAGACGTTATCCTTGTATAGAGTCCTATGAAGTAGGACTTCTAGGGAAAGTTGGACATTGATCATTATAAAAGTGAGGCACTCTTGTGGGTCTAAGGTATGCTTTTATTTGAGATGCTTTAATTTGTGCATTGAGTATTTGTGTGAGATCTTTGAGAGATTGTTTGATTGACTTGATCGTCGAAGTGCCTCTGGGTAGACGAGCCACCGCAGTATTCTCATCTTCTTGTTGGCAGGTAGTTGGCTTAATCTATTCTGCCGCTTGCTCTCCAGCTTAGTTCCCTGTTTGGTTGTGAGGTCGAAAATCAACACCCACAATTTGGCACCATTTGTGGGAACTTAGTTAGAATAGATGGCCATCATGATGCAAGATCAACGTATCGATGACGATGAGTTCAACGAAGATGGAGAATGCATCAACATTGACGAAATTAAGACCTTTCTAGAAGAAATGAATGCAAAGATGAGGGGGCGAGCGCTTTCAAGGAGATGAAGACGACATTCAAGGAGAAAAGACATCAACCTAGGTGAAGCAAATCCAAAATGGAAGAGCATGGCCTAGGCGAAGCAAATCCCAGAAGACAAGATCTCGATCTAGATGAGTAGGTCCGAGAGGATAAAAGCTTAGCCTAAGTGAGCAGATCCTAGATACCAGATCCCAGATTCTATAAGACAAGATCTCGACCTAGATGAATAGGTCTAAGAAGCTAAGAGCTTAGCCTAATTGAACAGATCCTAGATCCTAGAAGACAAGTTTTCAGCCTAGATAAGTAAGTCTGAAAAGACAATACCTCATCCTAAGTGAGCAAACCCCAGATCTAGAAAACAAGATCTCGGCCTAGATTAGTAGGTCCTAGAAGACAAGAGCTCAGCCTAAGTAAGTAGATCCCAAATCCTAGATTCTAGAAGACAAGATCTCGATCTAAATGAGTATGTCTGAGAAAACAAGAGATCAACCTAAGTGAGCAGATCCCAGATCCAGAAGACAAGATCTCGGTCTAGATGAGTAGGTCCTAGAAGACAATAGCTCACCTTAAGTGAGCAAATCCCAAATCTAGAAGACAAGATCTCGGTCTAGATGAGTAGGTCCGAAAAGACAAGAGCTCAGCCTAAGTGAGCAGATCCCAAATCCCAAATCCCAGAAGACAAGATCTCGGCCTAGATGAGTAGGTCTGAAAAGACAAAAGCTTAATCTAAGTGAGCATATCGCAGATCTAGAAGATAAGATCTCGATCTAGATGAGTAGGTTGGAGAAGACAAGAGCTCAGCCTAAGTGAGCAAATCCTAGATCCCAAATCCTAGAAGACAAGATTTCGGCCTAGATGAATAGGTCTGAGAAACCAAGAGCTTAGCCTAAGTGAGCAGATCCTATATCCTAAATCCCAGAAGACAAGATCTCGACCTAGATTATTAGGTCCAAGAAGACAAGGGCTCAGCCTAAGCGAGAAAATCCCAGATCCAGAAGACAGGATCTCAGCCTAGATGAGTAGGTTCGAGAAGACAAGAGTTCGACCTAGGAAAATAATTTTGAAAAGATCAGAATTTACCGGAGGCAAATAGAGTTGAGATAAAACAAAGCTTACCTAAGATTAGAAGATCTTGATGGTAAAAGATTATCGAGGCCTTAGAATGTGGCTTGATGAAATTTGGAGCTCGGCTCTACTGATGTCAATAACTTCAGCCGAAGTATTAATAAAATACTAGTATCGACTTTGTTCATTAAAAAATGTTGTTTATGATTGTGAGATAAGACTGAAAAAGTCTTAAGGCGATGTTCCCATGGTGAACAAGGCGATTAACTTAGACTTGCCATGATGGCAAAGTTGAACTAAGTATAAGGCAATGTTCTCGTGGTGAACAAGGCAATTAACTTAGACTTGCCATGATGGCAGAGTTAAACTAAGTATAAGGCGATGTTTCAATATGAAACAAGGTGAAACTTGCCAATTTTGATCGGTTTATGCCAAAAACCGAGGTAGATAATACTCTTAGTACATTAAGATCAAGCCTTAAGTGTTTAGTTTGGGCGAGCCAAACGCGATGACCTCGGTCATGGATGTCTAAATTAGACTTAGGCAAGAATCAGGCGATGTTCCCTTGGTAAACAAGACGATTAACTTAGACTTGCCATATTGGTAAAGTTGAACTAAGTATAAGGCGATGTTTCAATGTGAAACAAGGCGAAACCAACCATATTTTGGTCGGTTTGTGTGAAAAGCTGAGGTAAATAGTACTCTCGGTACACTAAGGTCAAGCCTTAAGTGTTTAGATTGGGAGAGAGCCAAATGCGATGACCTCGGTCATAGATGTCTAAGTTAGACTTAGGCAAGAATCAGGCAATGTTCTTATGGTGAACAAGGTGATTAACTTAGACTTGCCATTATGGCAGAGTTGAACTAAGTATAAAGCAAATTTCCCGTGGTGAACAAGGCGATTAACTTAGACTTACCATGATGGCAGAGTTGAACTAAGTATAAGGCGAAGTTCTCATGGTGAACAAGGAAATTAACTTAGACTTGCCATGATGGCAGAGTTGAACTAAGTATAAGGCGATGTTTCAGTATGAAACAAGGTGAAACTTGCCATATTTTAGTTGGTTTGTGCGAAAAGCCCAGGTAGATAGTACTCTCGATACACTAAGGTCAAGCCTTAAATGTTTAGTTTGGGCGAGCCAAACGCGATGACCTCGGTCATAGATGTCTAAATTAGACTTAGGCAAGAATCAGGCGATGTTCCCATGGTAAACAAGGCGATTAACTTAGACTTGCCATATTGGTAGAGTTGAACTAAATATAAGACAATGTTTCAATGTGAAACAAGGCGAAACCAACCATGTTTTGGTTAGTTTGTGTGAAAAGCTGAAGTAAATAGTACTCTCGGTATACTAAGGTCAAGCCTTAAGTGTTTAGTTTGGGCGAGCCAAATGCGATGACCTCGGTCATGGATGTCTAAGTCAGACTTAGACAAGATTCAAATGATGTATTTCTAATGTGAACCTAAGTTGTATTTACATTCATATTAGGGGGTAAAGAGCAAAGATGAGTTAATGAAGACTGAGTCAATGATTTAAAAGTGATACTTGGTGAAATTTTCAAAAATATTAGTGAGTTGAAGGTATCCAAGATAACAGTTATACCCGAGATGACATGATCTGAGATGATGGTTTTATCCGAGATGTTGACACGTTCCTTATATGGATCTCGGACAAAGTCTTGGCCTTCTTGATAAGCCTTGGCGTCTGTTCCTTGCGGTAACTTGATCTTTTTGCTTCATGTGCTTCTCTTTCGAGATGCTCAGTTGCTGCAGGCATGAGCATGTTGGATTCACTATAAGGAGATGGAGTAGATTGCACAGTTATGACATCAGGGGTGTCAGCAAGAAGGTCTTCTACGACAAGAGTTTGGCGAGACATGTTGTCATTGGCTACAGCGATGGTAACTTGCAGATAGGGCGATTGGAGGATTATCAAGGTCTAAGGCTGGGAGCTTAGGACCTCGGTGTTTCCTGTTCCTGGTTTTAGCTACAAGATTGTCACTATGTCAATGTTTGCACTGCCATTGAGTTGGTGGGTTGATGCATGGAGTAGTTGATAAAGTGCTTGGCTACTAGTCTAATTCAATTGGTAAAGTTTGAACCTTGGGCACGAATGGACTATTTATAGCAATGAATGTTTCAAGAGCAACGATGATGGTTTACCAAGGCCAAGAGAGAAAGAGAGAGAGAGAGTCTGGAGACATAGGGAAAGACAAAATGGGAAAATGAAAAGGTTTTTTTTATTCAAGTTTCTTGGGAGACATGTGATGGCTGATGACGTCTAATGGGGAGTGTGTGTCAATTATGGGACATATTGAGAACCAATGAAGAGATGACACGTCATGATATTGGTATGACAGTTGATACGACAGATTACAAATCTTGATGCTCTTGAACTAGCGAGTTATGACCTCGGCTAGTAATGCGATCTCGGTTGAGATGATAATCTCAGTTGAGAAGTGTGATCTTGGTTGAGATGTTGATCTCAGTTGAGATGACGATCTCAGTTGAGATGGCAATCTCGGTTGACATGATGATCTCGGTTGAGATATTGATCTTGGTTGAGATGATGATTTCAGTTAAGATGTTGATCTTGGTTGAGATGTTGAATTTGGATGGGACATAACTTGTTTGTTCTTGGTTCCTAATGAGTTGATACTAGGATCTTGACGTTCTTGAACTAGCAAGTCATGATCTCTGCTAGTAGTGCCATCTCTGTCGAGATGTTAGACCTGGATGAAATAGAACATGATGGCTCTTGGTTATTGATTCTTGGTGAGTGGACATTTGAGTCCTTGTTTCTTTATGCTGGCGAGTCATGATCTTGATCAAAGGAGTATTTCTAGTATGTTGTTTAGCTGACATGTTGGAAGATCGGACAATATAGGTTCCTTCACCTCAGGTTACCGAGGTAATAAAACCTAGGGGGCTGTTGTGGGAAGGTATTTTGAGAATGACGCTATGTGGCGAAGGTGCCTTCAAGATGTCGGCCGAGGTGTCATATGGGAGAGTCATGTTTGCCGAGGTGATTTCGGCGTTGCCGAGGTTCGGTGCGGTAATGCCGGAATCCGAGATATTCGAATAGAGGATAAGAGTCCTAGATGACATCAAGCTACCTATTTGGATAAAGATGAGATTCTTGAGGAAGTTCATCTTAATTTGAATAGTGTGAGTTGTGATAAATGTTATCCTTGTAAAGGATAAAGTCCTATGAAGTAAGACTTCTAGGGAAAATTGGACATTGATCATTATAAAAGTGAGGCATCCCCGTGGGTCTAACGTATGCTTTTATTTGAGATGCTTTAATATGTGGATTGAGTATTTGTGTGAGATATTTGAGAGATTGTTTGATTGACTTGATCATCGAAGTAACCTCGGATGGACGAGCCACCGCGGTATTCTCATCTTCTTATTGGCAGGTGGTTGGCTTAATATATTCTACCGCGTGCTCTCCAGCTAAGTTTTCTGTTTGGTTTGAAGTCGGAAATCAACACCCACAGTGTAGTTATTGTATAATTATTAGAAAAGAAAAAGGAAAAAAGAGGAAGAGAGAGAGAGATGGAGGGAGGGGTGGAGCAGTAAGTAGTTGCCGGAGGGAAAGAGGAATGGTGGGGCCTGCAGGAAATGTAGGTTTCCGGAGACAAAGATGAGGCGAAGTTGGGGACTGCCTAAGGAGAAGAGGAAGGATAGGGGTTTGCTGGAAATGGAGGCTGCCGCTCAGATTGGGAGACGTCAAAAAAAAAAAAAAAAAATCGTTTAGGAAAAGTGTGAATTGTTGAATTTATATATACACTAGGGTGGCACACGCGATACGTGTGTAATTTAAATAAACAAAAATAAATGCAAATAATAAAGAAATTAGTGTCATAATAAGTATGTTGTCTAAGTGGCAAGAGAATTCTTAATGAAATTTAATTCCTTGGGTTCAAACTTTGCCCGCACCTTTGAATAATAATTTTTTTATTTTAGGATAAAAAAATTTGTCACGTGGCCATGTGACAAAATAAGAAGCTACCAAACACTTGGACACCAAGTTCAGTGCTCATATATATAATAGTATAAATATATATGCATATAACTTACATTTAGAAACCGAAAAAGACGAAAGTATAATTGTCAATTTACATGTTCCGTTGATGGAAGCTAGTGTGCATTTTAGTCTACAAGACACATGGAGTTATGTGATTATGTTTAAATGGGTAAATTATGCAAATAGTCCATGTAGTTTATATGATGTGTCAATTTGGTTCCTGTTGTTTCAATTTGCTCGATTTTGCCCCTTAATTTAACGAATTATGTCATATTAGTCTAATAAATAACGATTGTTAGATTTGGCGGAGGGAAAGTCATCACATACTCAAACGATGTGTCAATTTGGTCCCTGTAGTTTACACGATGTGTCAATTTGGTTCATATTGTTTTAATTTGCTCGATTTTGACAATAACCAAATTGATGCATCGTGTAAACTACAGAGACCAAATTGACACATCATTTGACTTTCCGTCAACCAAACCTAACAACCGTTCTTTGTTGAACTAGTATGACACAATCCATTAAATTAAGGGATAAAATCGAGCAAATTGAAATAATATGAACCAAATTAACACATCATGTAAATTATAGGGACCATTTACATAATTTACCATTTTCAAATGATAAGGGAGTATTTTGCACATGAGCCAAATCACAAAAGAGTAAAAATGAAGTTTGCCATTTTTTTATATATAAAACTTAACGTGAATGACATGATAATGATATTTTCAAAATTATAGGCCATAATATTCAATATTTTAGTTTTCACATCATTTTTATATAAATTGTATGGAATTAATCATTTGTATCAATATTCAATTTCAATGGCATCCATAGTATAAAAAAATGATTCATACACACAATATATATAGCTATATTTTGGGAAAAATATTTCATCCATGCAATTTCTTCCTCACAAATTCTCCCAAATGATGTGGTTAGAAAAAAAACAAATTAATTTCCCATCCTCTTACACTCTTCTCTTCTCTTCTCTTCTCTTCTCTTCTCTCAAAACTTTTCAATCAACCTCACCACATCATTGAGGGAATTTTTGAGAGAGAATTTTATGTTGATGTAACACTGTTGATATTTTGGCACTCATTTAAGTTCTATGGCATTCCATTGTCCGGTTTATGTACGAGGTTTTAAGTTATAGTTCTTTCAAGTGACATGTGCCTTGATTGTGCCTATTTTAGGAGAAACACATGTTATTTTAAATTCATCTTGACAAAGTTTCCAGATTATCTAAACTTTTGAATTTTAAATTTGAACTCTTCTCCTTAAGAAAATAGTATACTTTTCATTTTAAATCTATAAATTTAAACATGACCATGTGTTTTTTATTTTTATTTGTTAGATATAATGAGCTTTATCAAAATTGGTAGCTTTGAACAAATTCATGGCTATAATCAACGTCAAAACAATTATATCAAACTTAACAATCAATTATAGAAAAAAAAGTTGAAAAACACATTTACAAGCCCAACACAATATTGATATAGAAAAAGTCTTATAATATGAAAGAAATAAAGAATGAGACCCATATTATAGGGAAAATAATAAATAACTAAGAAAGAGCCTCTTAGGGGTGACTTGAGAATTAGCTATTTTAGTTGATTTTTTGATTTTTTACAAAAGTAAAGAGATTAATGTGATAATTTATAATGATTTTTTAACTCTTAGACTAAAATAGTATTATCACTAAATGGGGCTTTAATAGGTAAAAAATAATCAATCCTATCTTAGACAAAAATAGACCTCTTAATTAAGAAGTAAAAAATAACCAATCAAGTTAGTCCAGTTAATTGGTTATCAAGTCCTATAATTGCTCTCATACAAGTAACACTTTTTTTTATTTTTTTAATATATAACTGGTATCCGGATTAGTTTACGCACCTCGACTAATTCTAAGGTTCTGAAATTAACGACGGGACAAACTTCTAATGGCTTCTTGAAATGACTTGAATTTGAGATTTTAAATCTTATTATCAAGTCTTTAATACTCAAGCTCTTGGGGTTCAAATATGGTAAAACTACAACCAATATATATATATATTGATGATTCAGTAGCTTTTGGAAAAACTGCAAATAAATTATCTATTGACAGTTTGATAGAACCAGATAGTCACTAATACTTGATGGATCTTGAAAACATCACAAAATGAACATTCATCATATATATATAATTTTATTTTACTATATGCATTGAATACTTTGTGATTGATCAGTTCCAACTTCCATGATAAGGAGTTACCAACACACCTGATCATATATAGTGGAAAATGATCATGTACTACCAGATTTAATTGGACGTTATTTTTTATTTTAAAGAAATATAGACATATCATTAAGTAGGAAGGTCAAGTGCACGTCTAACCAGTTTATGAACTGGCATAATAATAGAACGACTAACTTTAGATATACTGAGAAAATCAAAATACACACTATAACTTCTAATATCCTGAATAACACTAGCTATTGAATGGGACGTTAATTATGTGTAGTGTCTCAAGTCTTTCTCACATCAAACCATATATATAGAAAGAGATAGATTGTGATAGTTTTGTCAATGATTTCAAATTTAAATCTCTATCAAGTAACATTGATGCAACTGATAAGTACTTCAAACGATTATGGTCAGAAAATTTCTATTCAGTGATTTGGAATTATTATCTTATTTTTTTCAACCACTCATAAATTCATAATCAATCAATTAAGATAAAATCACTACAGGAAATTCCACTTTTGGCGACCAAAAATATTGGTCGCCAAAAGCCCCATTTTTGGTAGCCAAATGTGATTAGCGACTACTTTTTTGGTCGCCAAAGTCGTCGCCTATACTCTGTCGGCGATAGTATTGGCGACTTAAATATTTTTGGTCGCGAATGAAAGTGAACGTTTTGGCTACTAAAGTCTGCTTAGTCGGCAAAGGTTATCTTTGGCGACTAAAATATTAGTCGCCAAAAGTGAACATTTGGCTACTAAAGTCTGCTTAGTCGGCAAAGGGTATCTTTTGGCGACTAAAATATTAGTCGCCAAAAGTGAACGTTTGGCTACTAAAGTCTGCTTAGTCGGCAAAGGGGATATTTGGCGACTAAATATTTAGTCGCCAAAAGTGTTCGAATAAAATTAATTTGATTTTCAGCGACTAAAAATTTTAGTCGTAGATAAGTTTTAGTCACAAAATGTGTAACATTTAGGGACTAAATAATTTAGTAGCCAAAAAATTATTTTTCATTTTATTTTATTTTTGGCTACTAACTATTTGGTAGCGGAAAGTCTTCATTTATTTTTAGCTACTAACTTTTTAGTCACCAAAACTCTTTGGGTTCTTTATGGCTACCAAATATTTAGTCACTAAAAATATTGATTTCCTTTTTGGCTACCAATTGATTAGTCACTAACAAATTCACTTCCTTTTTTTTTTCGCTACTAAACATTTAATTGCCAAAAACTTTATTTTGTGTTTTTTTTATTATAATTACAGTAATAAAAAGTTTTCAGTTTCACATTTTTCACAGTTTTCAGTTTCACTGTGAAAAACACCTCACTGAAAACTGTGAAACTGAAAACTATAATTACAGTAATAAAAAGTTTATAATTTCCAAAAACTTTTCAGTCACCAAAATCTGAAAGACCATCATTAGTAGCGTTGAATATATTCATTCACCTGAGTGCATAACATACCATACCAACCAATCGAGCAGAAATCCCAAGAAGTTAAAATTCATAAGATGAGGGGTTCATCTCCCAATCAGATTAATTATATGATTCAATGTCTTCTTACAGTATACTCAAGCAAACCAACATCCTAAACTTCAACCATTTCAAAAAAATTATCAATATTTTAAGAATAAAAAACTTCTCCTCTCTTTGCTAACACAATGTTTTGTGGCTAATAAAGAAAAAACACAGTCGTGCTTCTGTAGCACAAAATTATATTTCCTCAGCTGTTTCATTCAAGCGATATATAAAAAAACATCAAAATGTTGGGACTGAACCATCAACACCATGCTTTCACCAGTGTACATTGAAATATTAAAGCTATTGTTTTTATCAGCTCAATTTCATTACCGCAAAGGATGTTGCCACCTCCATTGCATCCTCTACATGTGCTATATCGGAGCCCTGAAATCACATACAAAAGAATTACATGTGTACCACCAAGGTTGCAAAGATCGCAGGCAAACTCAAATATACAGTGGATGAAGTAACTATCATATATGAAACCAAATCATAGCATCCATTCTTAATGTTGTGCAAGAGAGAGAGAGATCATTTACCAATTGGGCATGAAAAAAAACAGATCATAATAAACGTAAGTCCTTTTTAATCTTCAATATTTTTTCCCTCTACTAATATTATATAGTTCAACTGATTAACACAATGCTTCATGTTGTTGATAACATAGTTGGGCTTGCCTTAAAATTAAATACAAAACATTTTTACAAAGAAAATTTACAATATTCATTTATTGTGGGGTTTCCCAAATGTTGCAAGCATATTGCTCCGAAAATGGAATCCTCAGAGACAATGTAGTGCTCAAATTTAAGATTTTAAAGCATGATAAATTTAGTTATACACTAATATAACATAAGAGTTGGATTGGTAACCAGGAGAAAATTGCTAACCTGGCCTTGAGCAAGACCACCTTTTCCTCCTCCACCCTTCCCTTTTAGTGGCTTCAAAGCTGCCACCAACCACTCCAACACCTTTAATTGCTTACATTTATCTCCTTTCTCAGGTACCCCAGCACACACCAAAGCTTTGTTTGCAGTTTCATCTGTGCTGAAAACCATGACCGCTATCCCCTGTCATTCACGGACTAGTCATGCAAACTTCATACAGACATAAGAGAAAACCTGAAATAGGGTAATTTCTAGTCATGCAAACTTCATACAGATATATAAGCAGCAGGTTTGGTTATCAATAGAACTGAAATAGGGTAATTTCTTGCTCAGCATAGATGAAAACCTGAAGCACAGATACTTTGGCCTTTAGATCAGCTTTCTTGGCTGCTGGAATAGTTGCTGATTCCACGCGGCCATTTAAAGAAGTTACTTTCTGGGAAGAGGAAAGGAATGTGCTAACCAACAAACTAACTAAATTGAATGATGGACTCATTCCACAGGTAAATCCAAATTGAATGATACATAAAGCACTTCGCATATTACCTTGCCATGAATGCCGTTAGTCATTTGAGCATTAAGACTCTATTTACATTATCAATTATAACTCATTTCTCAATGATTAATTCAACAATTATGTTGATAGAATATATATAAAACCATCTAAATAATAGAAAACCTATGAAAATAAACCTACTTTGCTGTCCACATCTCTATGGTTATCAATCATTTCATCCTCTGTTATTAATAGATCATCCAACACAGTTGTGTTTAGATTAGACCATAAAAAATATCACAGTTGTGTTTATATGACCACTATTCAACTAAGATTTCGGTTTGCAATCCACATATATGTTCCTTTTTTTTCCTTTTCATTTCATTTTTGGTACATGAATAGTGCTAGTGTTGTAAGAGAATGCACATCACACAACTAAGAATGCCAACACATCACAATGGAATAAATTGCTTCTATGAACAAAATATATCCGAGCATCATACCAACAGATCAAGATAAATTATTAGCACTCAACAAAGTTAAATTAGATCCAATAATTTAACCATACCTGCAAATGACAGCATGTGGTATGGTTAGGCGACACCTTTCACCATCAAGTGGGTCACAGGGACTTTTTATATCATGTGCCCATATTCTTAACTTCACTGTACAAGGTAACTCAGCAGCTGCTGTAGCAGCCAATGACATTAACAACTATGCACACCTTGATAGAACACACTTATTTAAAATGCCAAAAACAAGAGATCATTTCATTTATTTATTTATTTATTTGTGTGAAATTCCAGAGAACACACACTTATTTAAGAACTGCTGCACCAATGACACACAAATTCTGCAAAATTGCAACATAATAATGATCAATGAAGCAAAATTTCAGTTTTCTTAATCTATCCATACCTTAACAAGCTTCATTTTTCCTCTCACAGGGCGTGTTACTGCATGCAGAATTAAAAACAATTGTAACGATAAAAAGTATAGAAAAGCATGGACTTGGCAAATACAATAAAAATAATACAATTTCTAGCACCAAAATGACAAGCTTATTTTTGAAATAAAAATAATAAATAAATAAGCACATATGTTGGGATGGACTTGGCATTCGTCACATGTAGAACTAAGATGCAACTCTCTTCTCAATGATGAACTAGACCTAGCATCAAGCATAAGACCCAGAAACCTTCCAAACAAAACAATCTTAACATAGAAAGTTGAAATTAGACAATGGGTTCACATGTAGATGTATGTATTATTACAGGGGGTGGGAAAGAAGATGAAAGAAAACAAGAAAAGTGAGATCAAAAAGTAACCATGGACAGAAACTGGGGACTGGAAATGCAAAGTAACCATGAGCATAACAATGGAGGCATAGCAATGCAATTCAAATTTCTTCTTTGAGGCATTTCATCAAACACCCTGAAATGTTTGGAGGTCAGACAGCAGATTAAACTCAAATCTGAAATGTTTCTGAGAGATTATAGAGAAAGAAAGACTATAGAGAGGAAAAGAGCGAGAATCATCACCATCATATGCAGATCTGAGATGCTTCGGCGAGATTAGTTAGAGAAAAGCCATATTCAACACAATCGCCAGCGGCGGCCGAAGAGGGCTGAGATCCTGACGAGTGCCATCGGTAAGAGAGGGAAAGAGCGAGAATCATCAATATCATACGTAGATTGGTCACTCAACTCATCCGATTCACTATCACCGAGATTGGGGATTTTGGGTTTTGGTGGGGGGAAACCCGAGCGAGGAATGAAAAAAGGGAGGGGGGGGGGAAGAGATTAGGGATTTTGGGTTTGGGATGGGGGATCCCGAGCGGGAAAGGAGGAGGGGGGGGGAGGTAATTTTTTTGGATTTTTTTTTATTTTCATTACAAATAAATATTTAAATAATAAAATTCATTTTTTTTTTTTGCAACAGAGGATATCATTGCTAAAAAAAATTATTTTTTATTAAAATAATTTTTTTATAGTTAATGAATTTTTATTTTTATTTTTTCATTTAGTAAGGTTGAAAATTTATTTGTTTCATATTTATTTTAATGAATAAAAAATTATTTTTTTTTATTTGGTAGAAGTATGGATAATATTTTCTATTAAAATGAAGTTAAATTTTTGTGGTTAATGTGGCATTTGCAGTGGTAGTAGTGGTAATAATGGAATGGCGTTTGCAGTAGTGGTGAAGGTGGTAGAGGAGATGAGTGGTGAGAGAGAGATATGAGTGAGAGGCACAGAGGAAGAAGGAGAGAGAGAGAGAAAAGAGAAGAGAGATAGATGAATGAGAGACAGAGAGAGAAACAAATAGACAGACAGAGAGAGAAGAGTGGATGAATGAGAGAGAGAAAGAAAAGAGAGAAAAAGATGAAAAAGATGAAAAAATGGGTGAAAGATATAGACAAAGAGCGAGAGAGAAAAAAAGAGTGATGAGTGAGAGAGAAAAAAAGAAAAGAGAGAGAGACAAAGAGAGAGATAGATATGAAAGAGATATAGAGAAGAGGGATGGACGAAAGAGAAAGAGAGAGACAGAGACAAAAAGAGAGAGAAATAGAGCGCGAAAAGAGATGAGCGAGAGAGAGACACAGAAAAAGAGAGATGGACGAGAGAGAGATAGAGAGAGATAGAAAGAAAATAAGAGAGAGAGAGAGAGAAAAAATAAATAAATGAGAGAGATAGAGAGAAGAAAGATGAGCAAGAGAGACAAAGAGAGAGACAGATGAGAGAGATAGAGAGAAGAAAGATATGCGAGAGACAGAGAGAAAATGAGAGAGAGAAACAGACATGCTCTCTCTCTTTCTCTCTCTCTCTCAATTAATCTATAACTAAGCTTGTTTAGTGTCCCAAATATTTGACATGATCTAATGGACTGACTCTAGCCTGGAAGGTTTGATATCAAATCATACTAACACTATGTAAAGTTGATTTGCAATTAAGATGAATTCTTCTTTGAGGCATTTCATCAAACACCCTGTCCACCATTGGATCTCCCCCTTGATATGAGAAGCAGAAAACCACTCTGCTATCAAATATGAGAAGCTTCCACACCATTGGTCATTTTTGCTCAGTTCACACTTCCACACCATTGGTGTTTCGGATATCAACTATTGAATGAAAACCCATGGTTTGAATATGAACTACTAAACCAGAGGTAAGAGGGATAATGGTCCATGTAACACAGGTGCAATGGAAAGGAAAGAAATAATATGTCAGGTAGTTCAAGTTAAAGCACTCCAAAGTTTCCCTCCGAAGTTTCCCTCCAAAGTCTGAAGCACAAATTTTCAATTTTGTAAGACTAATCGCCGACTAAAATTAGTCGGTCGGTAAATAATGAATTAAAAAATATATTAAAAGTTACAAACAAAATTCATTATTTTAAAAAAATTTAAATAAAAGTAACAAAATATTAAAAATTATATTAAAAAATTAATAATTATAAGTAATAAAATTATAAATTACAAATATTAAATTATCTTAAATATTTGTCATAATATTTTTTTTACTGAAAAATATAATAATATATTAAAAATTTTATATTCTTATATTCTTATATATATATATATATATATAATAAGAAAGAAAAGAAAGAAAGAAAATTAAAAAAAAAGAAGGAAAAAAAAAATTTAAAACAATTCTGAGCCAGCTCAACCCGTGTTTTTTAGTCGCCAATTACTTTTATAAATCCCTCAAATTTAAATTAGAAATGTCTCCCTCCAAATTTAAATTATATAATAGTGTTTGATTATTGTTAACCGTGTATAACGTAAAAATAATTTTAAAAAGTTGAAAAAATTAATTATTAAAAAATTAAGGAAAAATTTAAAATCTGAAATAATATCAATAAGTCTTACAAATAATTGGGATATTTTGTCTTTTATTAGTACTGGTAATAATATTGAAAAATTTATTGAAATGATAAATAATTGGGATATTTTGTCTTTTATTGTGAATTTTGATTTATTCTTAATTTTATTAGTGTTATTGAAATATGATGATGTAAAAAGTATAAATAGTTTAATAGTCTATTTTCAGAATTTAATTTCTTTTTATAATACAATTATTACATTTTAAAAATATTAATTTATCAAAAATTAACTTTTGATAGTATATTTTTTTCGAAATATCAATTGTCATAATTGTAAATTTTTATTATTAATGGATTTAAAAAAAGGACAAAAATAAGAAATTCATATTATTTAATAATTAATTTTTTTTTAAAATTAATATTTTATTGGATGGTGGGTGTACAACCTCTTCATAAAAAAAAAAAATAAAAATAAAATATAAATAATTAATTTTTTTATTCATTCGGCTACCAAAGATTTAGTAGCCGAAAGTAGGTTTTTAGCGACTAAAATAAATTTGGTCGCCGAAACTTGACATTTGGCGACCAAAACTTTGGTCGGGAAAGATTATTAAAATTTAATTTTTTTTTATTTTTCATCGGCTACCAAAGATTTAGTAGCCGAAAGTAGGTTTTTAGCGACTAAAATAAATTTGGTCGCCGAAACTTGACATTTGGCGACCAAACTTTGGTCGGGAAAGATTAAAAATTAATTTTTTTTATTTTCATTCAGCTACCAAACATTTAGTAGCCGAAAGTAGGTCTATAGCGACTAAAATAAATTTGGTCGCCGAAACTTGACATTTGGCGACCAAACATTTGGTCGGCAAAAAAAAATTAAAATTAATTATTTATTTTCATTCGGCTACTAAATAATTTAGTAGCTAAAGGTACCTCTACGTCTACTAAATTTTTTTTTAGTCGCCAATTGTGATATGTTTAGCTACTAAAATTTTTTTAGTCGCCAATTATAATATCTTTAGCTACTAAATTTTTTTTAGTAGCCAATAATCAACATTCCCCTACTAAAAAAAATTAGTAGCTAAAAAGTTGACTTTTGCCGACTAAAATTATTTTGGTAGCCAATTCCATGACTTTTGGCGACTAAATTGGTTTTGGTAGCTAAAAGTGGTCGGCAAAAAAAAAATTTTTTTGTAGTGAATATTGAGACCGAGGTCCCATTTTCAGTATTAATGGTGAAAATGAAAATGTTGGAATTTAAATTTCATGTTATCTGAAGTGGATGACTATTAATGATTGGGATAAAAAGTAAAGCAATAACAATCATGTAAATGCATCACACAACTAAGTATACCCTTTTTTTGTTACAATTTTTGCTTTGAAGTATATGTAATTACCATTAATGTAGACTAAGGGGGCCATGTCCACACTGGCTTTGGGAATTCTCCTTCTACATACAATGTTTTAGGACAGTCATAATTGAATTTTTTTTTTTCATATCTGCTCCCTTAGCCCTTGTCCGCAAAAGTAAATGTTTAATCCAATATGACAATTGAATATGATATATGTTGACAGTAAATTTTCTAACTGGAGCATTATATATATATATTTATGGGTAATGCTACTATATACAAATTATGTCATTTGTGAGTTTGATTATCACAAATGACATAATTCAATACTATAAGAATTATAACTAAAAAAAATAAAATTAAGTTATAATCAAATATCATATGAGGTATAACCAAACAATATTTGTATCATAACTAAAATAATGTCATAATTAACATTATAATTATAATCAAACATCACATGAGGTATAACCAAACAACACTTGTATCATAACTAAAATAATGTCATAATTAACATCACAATGTGTCATAACTAATAACACAGTAGATCATAACCGGACACAAAAATCATAACCAAAAGTACATATAGAATTATCCTTTATTTATAACTAGCGTATGCCCGTGCCTGAAGGCACACGATGTAAATAATGTTAGGATTAGAATATAATTGTAATCCAAACAGTATTTAAATTTATTTTTTAATTTGATAAAATCACAAATTTATTATAAAATTTTGGAGTTCTCATAAAACTCCTCACGAAAACTGATTTTTGCTTATATAATATATAGCTAGATAGATAGATATACCTAGCATACATACAATTTCCATGGACATACATATAATATTGTTTTTGCTTATATAATTATATAGAAATTGTATGCATGCCTATAATGTCCTAGTGTATTACGGGCATACATACATTGTATGGAAATATGTGTAAAATATATTGAAGAAAAAGGAGAAAACAAAAAAATAAGCAAATAGAGAGAAAAATAAAAACGGGAGAAAATAAAAAATAAAAAAAAATAGAGAAAAAAGTGGGATCATGGGATTATGGAAGGATGGGTGAGAAAAGGAAAAGTAAGAGAGAGAGAATCGGGAAAGTATAAAATGTATATGTAGGATATTTTTTGGGAAAATATATTTCAACTATTGTTTTATAATTTGAACAGATCTGAGCCATCCAAATGTCCTAATAGGACAAAAATATGTTGAAGATTCAAAAACCGTCCTACTTTATTAAAATATGTTGAAGATTCATATAAGGTCTAAATTTATGAAGTCTATCAGGTATTTAATATATTTAAAAATAATAATTAACTGTTCAAATTCATTTAATTTATGGACTATAAAATTCATTAATTTAATCTCCACTACACACAGTAAAATTTGGCTCCTAATTCTAGGATCGTAGATTTTTCCATATAATATGAATAAAAATAAGTGAACAAAAAGGAGAAAAAAAAAAAACAAACAATCAAATAGAGAGAAAAATAAAAATGGGAGAAAGTTAAAAAAAATAAAAAGAAAAGAGAGAGGAATGTGGGATCATGAGATCATGAAAGGATGTATGAGAAAATGAAAAAGTAAGAGAGAGAAGCGGGAAAATAAAAAATGTACATGTAGGATAGTTTTTGAAAATATATCTTAGCCGTTAGTTTTATAATTTGAATAGATATAAGCCGTCCAAATGTCATAGTAGGGCAAATGTGTGTAGGACAAATTCAAAAATCATCCTGCTTTATTTTATAGACATTGAAGATTAATATAAAGTCTAAATTTATGAATTTTATCAGGTATTCAATATATTTAAAAATAATAATTAATTGTTCAAATTCATTTAATTTGTGGATTATAAAATTCATTAATTTAATCTCTACTACACACAGTAAAATCTGGCTCCTAATTATGGGATTGCAGACTTTTCCATATAATATAAATAAAAATAAGTGTACAAAAATGAGAAAATAAAAAATAAAAAAAAACAAATAGAGAGAAAAATAAAAATGAGAGAAAATAAAAAAAATAAAAACAAAAGAGAGAGGAAGGTGGGATCATAGAAGAATAGGTGAGAAAAGGAAAAAGTAAGAGAGAGAAGTGGGAAAATAAAAAATGTATCTGTATTTATTTTTTAGAAAATATATCTCAGCCGTTGTTTTATATTTGAATAGATCTAAGCCATCTAAATATTTTAATAAGATAAATGTGTGTAGAACAAATTCAAAAACCATTCTGTTTTATTATATAGATATTGTATATATACATATATTATACTTATCATTTAATTTAATCATTTACATTTATAATTTGATGTGACATACTCCATTATTATTGATACAACAAGACACACATAGATGACAAATGTGTAAGAATTGTGGAGTGTGCCACGTCACGTGATAAATACAAATGATAAAAGTAAATGGTTAGGCAAATATTTTTATTTATTTATACAACTAGTATAAACAATTGGATCTATTTTGTAATATGTTTAAAATATGATGGGTTGTTGTTTGACTCTAATTAAGTGGTTATGAACATTTTTTTATAATCAACCCAAAAAAATAAGTTCTAGATTTCTAGCCCAAAAAACATTGGAAGAAAACTAAGCTCAATACTACAATTTAATCCTTTGTAAGCAATCTATATGTCTGTCTCGAACTAATTAAATTTACGGCAATGTTGCAGAACTCTAATTAGAGCTGCTACAGTGCAGATCTAATGAGCTGGCTAAAAAAAAAAAAAAAAAACAGTGAGGTAAAAGAGAAAATATAAGGAGAAAAAAACAAATTAATGATCCATTAGAGCTCTCTTTTTAGAGGTCTAAATCATTTTTCTTAAATTTATTGAGTTTGGGTGGACCTTTGAGTTTGGGTGGACCTTTGCTAAACACCTCATGTTGACAAATTGAACTTGGACGAGCTCGGGCAATTCCAAGAACTACTCGAGTTGGACTTGGACAGGTCTTGAGCCTGAACTAGCATGCTCAAGTTTCATCTTATTTTTGGCTCATCTAACGATGAAATCCTAGTTTTGCTCTTGCACATCTCCCTTTCACCTATCATTTCTGGCTACCCTGTGACCCCTCTTGATGTCCCTACCCTACCTTCTCCACAGTGACGAAGTCATAAATTCAACGTAGAGAGAGCACACGTTAACGACAACATTTTTTTTACCTATAACAAGTAGTGACGATATATTATTAGACTTGTACATTTATTTTATTTTATTTTATTTTCAATCGGTGAGATATAAAATTACAATTATTATGAGATTTAGATCAACTTGACTTATAAATTCACAATCAACGTCTAAATTCTATTAACCCAACAATAAGGACAAACAAACAACTAAATTTACAATCAATAAGTCCAATACCATCAACTCAATAAATAGTCCCACAATGAAAAGAAATAACTGACTAAACAAACTTCATAATAGGAAATAAATTACCGATTGATTCAATTCTTCCCTTAACATGTCAGGGTGTACAAGAATGACCAAAAGAATAGAATAAAACAATTTAAAATTTTTAAAAATACAAGACAATTTTAATAGGAATAAACAATAGATAATCTTTATAAATAAGGGTAGTAGTATAATTATCAGAACTTTAGGGGCACGTGATGGTGGCTCCGACCCTACTTCTCCATCCCGCTACCACTCTTACTCCTTCTCGACTCCCCACCTTATTTTCCTTTCCTTTCCTTTCAACACCTCAACAACCTCTCACTTTCCCACTGCATAGCTTTATCCCAGTATATAAATGTAACTAGGGTTTCGAAGGTGGCTAGATATGGGGTTTTAAAGGTGGCAAGTAAGGTTTTAACAGAGAGGTGGTGGCAAAAGGGTTGGTCACTCTCACATTTATTTGTATATATGTATGTAACTCATGTTTAAGGAATGGCCAAATCTAAGATTTTGAAGGTGACATGATAGGATTTTGAAAGAGAGTCAGTGGCAGAGAGATGAGAATGGTAATGAAGGCGAGGCACGTGTATCACAGACTGGGAAGAGCAAGGTTGAAGTGGGAGTCAAAAGTGGTGGTTGAGATGAATATGAGGTTAGAGTTTGAAAGGTTGGATATTGAGATATACTTGAAATAACGGAGGTGTTTAAAGCAAAAGTAAAACTAAAAATTTAAATTTTTTTAAAATAAATATATTTAGAATGTATTGTACTTAAAAGAAAATTCCCAACATGATGATTCATAACCATATAACAATTAATTACCGGATACTTACGTGTAAATCTTAATAAATTAACTTATTGTTTAAGGTTCTATAAGAAAAATTTGTCATAAAAAAAGTCCCTAATTATAAGTTTTAGCGATAATTTATAAAAAATTATGATAAAAAAAAGTCATTAATTGTCAATTTTTAGCGACGTATGTAAAAAAATTATCACAAAAAAATTATTTTTAGCGACAATTTTATTAAGACGTATTTTCAATAAGACTTGATGGAAATTAAATCTAACTATCAGCACCTATTGATAATTTAGCCTTAATTACCAAGGAGAACACACTAACTCAAACAAAATTGAGGTTTTATCTAAGAATTTCTTTCTCTGTATTTAGTTTAAAAAAATGATTAGACTATGTAATGATAAGCATAAAAAAGAATACTTGTCCAAAATATATCATCCTTTCTTGAATGGACCACATTGTGGAATAATATAAAATTCATTTTTACCTTTAATCATAAATGAAATTTTAATAGAAAATTTCATAAAAATAAATAAGATTCATGCTATCTTTCTTACAGATATTGATTCTCGAGAATTTAAATATAAAATAGATATATTTAATAAATAATAACTCATTTTCAACAAAAATGAGTTATTTATTGACTTTAATCAGTAAACTTAAATCAAATTTTAATTTGAAAAGATCTTCTTTGTTTTCGTAATAAGAAATAATGGATTATGAAATTTTTAAAAATAAATAATATTCAATGCAATTAGAAGTGATCTTAATAATCAAAAAATGAAAAAAAAAAAAAAAGAAATATTCTAATAAAAGAAATTAGTAAAAAAAATCAGGTAAATTACAAATACACCCCCTGGGGTTTCATTAAAATACAAATTGCCTACTGTAATTCTGAAAATTACATTTCATCTTCTGAAATTTCTAATTTCATAACAAATCGCCATTTTAATTAACAAATCACCAAATTAATTAACAGTTGGGAAGAAAAAGCCCGGGGCTTTTTGGTTATTTTAGCTACAAAAAAAAAAAAAAAGATTTTTTAGTCCAATAAGATAAAACATCACATCTAACCCATAATCATTATATTTTTTTTCTCACAAAAGTCAAAAAAGTTAAAGAGCTCATTCCAAACGAGGTTTTTTAGCTCCAGACTAAAATATCCAAAAAGTCAACCCACATCCCAAACGAATTCTTAATAATGTTAGAAATATGTTTCAATTAACAATTTAAGTAATTTTATTATTGTATAAAAAAATAATTATGAATTTTATTTTTTTAATTAATTCTGTTAAATAAAAATTTTTAATAAGAAAGTATATATAATTTTTCAAATTATAAAAAATAATCTATACTTTAAACAAACCGTAAAAAGTCTATTTATAATTTATCCTAAAAAAAATCCGACGATGGTCGTACAAATTAATCAACAAAAATAGAACAACAGTAAATAAAATATTATTAAAATATATAAAAGTAAGAAGAATTAGGTAGACATAGATGTTAGTAAACGTGGCTAGTTTTTATTGCGGAGTTACAACTAATGACGAAGTGCTGAGATCACCAGACTAAGGGCTCGCCTGTTCAAAAAGAAAAAAAAAGAAAACTAAAATGAATGAAGATGTTGGGGTCCACGTAAGACCGACAATAAAATACAGAGCCACCTCAGCAACTTTTATAATTGTTTAGGTTAGGTGTGTGGTGTGGAAACAGAAACTTCCAATTTCCAATATTATTATTATTATTATTTATTATTAATATTCACTCACTCACAGCCACTAACTCTACTGCTTAGTTGAAGTTGACGAAACACACCCACCCAAAAAAGATTCATTCTTAGCCTAAATTGAGATTATGTGACTATTCGCATATTCGAATTTGCAAACTTCTTGAATTTATTCTTTGCTCCATGCCCATCACTTATGTGATGATAAGTCAGAATCACGAAAAATTTTAGGATTATAAAAGTTTATCTCGAAAATTATTTTAAAAATAAAATAAATGATTTAAATTTAAAGTAGATGAATTGTGAATTATACATATATTATTCTGGATAATTTTTTTAGGTATGTGATGTTGTTGCAAAGATAAAATATCACTCTCTTATTAATAAAATCAAATAAAATAAACATGCCACTTTGTTGTTGTTTCAGCCTCACTGAACATTATAGTTAATTTGGAATGGGCATGTTCAATGTGCTTTCATATTTAATGAAGAAAAAATTTACAGGTTTAGAGAATTTTTAATGATGAATTGAAATTGCATGAAAAAAAAAATCAAATCAAATCAATGTACTCGTATGGTGATGAGGATGACAATTTGAGTTAATTGAACACTGGTGGGTCGGAAAGCATTTCGACGCTTAAGTTGGGAAAAATATATATAAAATAATAGGTAAATTTATAAATTTAAAAAAAAAAAAATCTTCATACTTTGAGCTTTATAACAAAATAAATTTCGAGTTTTTAAATTTAAACCTTAATCTTTTAATTTGTTTTCAATCTAAACATCTGTTTATTTTCGTTAAGTAAATTGTCAAAAGGGATGTATTTTAGTCTTTTGATATGTTCTCAATTTAAATCATTTACCTATTTTCATTAAATAAAATTATCATAAAAATATATTTTAGTCATTAAAATAAATAGAAATGGGCATTTTAGACAGTTTTTGTATCTACATTGAGTTTAATGACTAAAATATATATTTTTAGACAGTTTTACTTAATAAAAATAAATAATTAGTTTAAATTAAAAATCAATCGAAAGATTAAAATTTAAATTAATAAAATTAAAAATTCAAAATTTATTTTATTATATAGCTCAAACACTAAATTTTCTTTATAATTTTTTCAAAAGAATAATTTCGTAGTAAAAAGACAAAAAGACAAAAGAAAAAAGCAAAAAGAAGGGATAACTCAACCACGTCAATTCAATAATTTGATAGATTTTAATCTTTTGTTTAAATTACGAAATAGGAGAAAATTGGAGAGAATCATAACTTCTATTTTCAATCTCTCTAAAAGTAAAGAGAAATTGAGAAAAATGAAACTAACTATTTATTATTTTGTTATAATACCAATATTACCTTTTTAGATAAAGAACAAATAAAAAAAATTAATTTGATAATATAATATTATATTATTTATTTTATATAACTTAACTAAACAAAATAGGAGAGAAATCAATATCATTTCTTTTCTTTTTTTTTTTTTTTTTCCTTATCTACTCAATAAATAAATAATTACAATTTATTATTTACTTTTTTTTTTCTCCTCTTAAGTTACCAAATATAGCCCTAGTTTGGCTATCATTTTGGAGTTAAAAAAACACAAAATGACAAAATAAACTAAATAAGTTAATAAGACAAAACATAACTCATAATTATTATATTTTTTCTCTCACAAAAATTTTAAAAATCAAAAAATTCAAACTAAATGAAATTAAAAAAAATTTAACACAAAAAATTAATTATATTAACCAATACCGAACGAAACTGTGTTGCCAAGCTGCAAGAAGGGTTGCCCCATAACAATCGCTCCAGCATTGCACTCCAAGCATTCTTCTTTCCTTTGGTACTCTATTCCATAATTTGGTTGGATTATATCCAACCTTTATTCTGACAGCATCGGAATAAAATCATCATTATCCTAGTTAAATTCACTATTGGACACGACCTTCTCCTTAATAGTCAACATTGTCCAATAATGATGATGGAGCCCAACTAGATTTTTTCTCCTTCACGAATAAAAATTTGTGTGTATAATTTGAAATTAATGATTCATTTACATCAATTTTTTATTGAATCTCTTAGAATGAGACTATTACTGATAAGAAATTAAGATTCCGTTTGTTTTGGGCTATAAGAGTGTATTAGGACTAGTAATATCAAGGTATTACTAATGTCCTTGTTTGTTTGGAGAGATAGCCTTGGGACTATTAGTCCCTTAATACCCTTGGAAGGGGGATTGGTAAGGAGGAGGTAGAGATAGTATTAAAAAATAGTGAGGGGATTAGAAATTTTTTTATTTTTTATATATTGAGAATTTTTTTTAAAATATAATGTTTAATTTTTTATATTTTTTTATTTGTTTTATTATTTTATATAAAAATAATTTAACAATTCCTCATTATTAATCCTCTCACTATCAATCCCCTCACTATCAATCCCCTCCATTCTATCTCCCAAAATAAACGGCCTAAACTTCTACCAATAACAAACCTATTTGAAGGAGATTCTGACGAAAATTTTGTGTGAATAAATCACTAATGTTATTACAACAAGGGTCTTTCAACCATACAATAGTCTCTTATTAAAAAAATAAGAATAAATTACACTTTATTCTTTTTATATTTGGTTATCTTTTTTATTTGGGAGCTTTTTTCATAAATTCATCTTTAATTACTTATGTTCCATCTAATCCATATTCTTTTTGACTATTCCATTAGGTCTTATTTGAGATAAGAAGACCAAAATATCATTTTCATCTACTTATGTTCTATTTAGTTCATATTATTTTCTTATATTTCAATAAGTCCTATGGGTGACATAATTACCAAAATACCCCTAATGTGAATGTTTACACCGTCAATGTGAATGTTCATATCGTCAATGTGTAGGGGCCCGGCCCATGTACTATGTGAATATTCACATTGACATGTTAACATTCACATTGATAGGAGTGTAAAATTAGCCCGCGGCCTGTGGGCGGCCCGGGGCGAGCCCGGTCCGGCCCGTGACAATGTGAATATTCACATTGACATATTAACATTCACATTGATAGGACTGTAAAATTGGCATGTGGGCGACCCGAAGCCCACCCGTTGCCGGAGCGGGCCCGGCCCGTTGATAATGTGAATATTCACATTGACATGTTAACATTCACATTGATAAGAGTGTAAAATTGACTCGCGTCCAATGGGCGGCCCGAAGCCCGTGGGCGGCCCGGGGCGAGCCCGGCCCGGCTCGTGACAATGTGAATATTCACATTGACATATTAACATTCACATTGATAGGAGTGTAAAATTGGCCCGCGGCCGGAAGACGACAGCCTCGGGTCGGGCCGGTGGGCCTAGGCCTAGCTCGAGCTTAGGCCGGGCTTGGGCGGGCCTAGCCATTTTTTTTTAATTCTTTTTAATTTTTTCTTCCAAAATTTTATTATTTTCCACAAAAAAAGACATTGTGCCTCAGGCGGGCTGGGCCTCGGACCGAGCCTTGAATGGGCCTTAAGCGGACTGATGGGCCGAGTCGGGCTTCAAAGTGATGGCCTAGGCCCTAGCCTAGGGTCTCGGACATGCTCGGGCCCGGACCCAAACGAGCCTGCCCCGGGCCGTGGGCGGGCTTCAAGCAGCCCACGGGCGGCGGGCCAATTCTACATTCCTATCAATATGCATGTTAACATGTCAATGTGAATATTCACATTGTCAACAGGCCGGGCTGGGCCGGGCCGGACCTACCCCAGGGCGCAGGCGGGCTTCAGGCAACGGGTAAATTTTACACTCCTATCAATGTCAATGTTAACATGTCAATGTGAATATTCACATTGTCACGGCTCGGGCCAAGCCCGCCTCGGGCTGCGGTCGGGCTGCGGGCCAATTTTACACTCTTATCAATGTGAATGTTAACATGTCAATGTGAATATTCACATTGTCAATGGGGCCGCGGGCCAATTTTATACTTTTATCAATGTGAATATTAATATGTCCATGTGAATATTCACATTGTCAACAGGCCGGGCCGGGCCCGCCCCGGGCCGCCCACAGGCTGTGGGCGGGTTTCGGGCAGCCACGGGACATGGGCCAATTTTATACTCTTATCAATGTGAATATTAACATGTCAATGTGAATATTCACATTGTCAACAGGTCGGGCCGGGCCCGCCCCGAGCTGTCTACGGGCCGTGGGCGGGTTTTGGGCAGCCACGGGGCGCGGGCTAATTTTATACTCTTATCAATGTGAATATTAACATGTCAATGTGAATATTCACATTGTCAACGGGTCGGGCCCGCCCCGGGCCGCCCACGGGCCTTGGGCGGGTTTCAGGCAGCCACGGGGCGCGGGCTAATTTTACACTCCTATCAATGTGAATGTTAACATGTCAATGTGAATATTCACATTGTCAATGGGCCGGGCCGGGCCCGCCCCGAGCCGCGGGCGGGCTTTTGGCTGCCCACGGGACGCTGGCCAATTTTATACTCTTATCAATGTGAATGTTAACATGTCAATTTGAATATTCACATTGTCAACGGGCCGGGCCAAGCCGGGCCCGCCCCGGGCCGCGAGCGGGCTTTTGGCCGCCCATGGGCCGCGGACCAATTTTATACTCTTATCAATGTGAATGTTAACATGTCAACTTGAATATTCACATTGTCAACGGCCCGGATCGGGCCCGCCCTGGGCCGCCCATGGGCCGCGGGCGGGTTTCAGGCCGCCATGGGATGCGGGCCAATTTTACACTCCTATTAATGTGAATGTTAACATGTCAATGTGAATATTCACATTGTCAATGGGCCGATGTCACGACCCAAACCCGCCCTTATGGGTTTAGCACCGTAACCGGCCAGTAATCCTAGATTACCGAAGGCCTGCTTAACAGTAGAACAGTAATACAGAGTACAGGGGCATGGCGGAAGCCAATACAGTAAATAAATAATGTCCAATGAGTTGTGACAGTCTGTATGCAAAAAGACTTTTTCAAACATTTATACTTTCAGTACAGAACAGTATGCATCATATATACAATCATTCAGTACAGGGACTTAATCCCTATTAAACAGTACAGTAAACGGTACAGTATAGTGCAATTAGTCTATACAGTTATACAAAACAGGTACAGAGACGGATGGGGGAAATAAAACACCCCTAAGCCCCTAAGCCATAGCTTGATAGGCTCGGAACCTCGCAGTGAGGCACAGTGGTTGGCTTGACAAAACTAAAGCTTGCCTGACGCTCCTAGCCGCGGTCTGGTGCCTGTACACCTACATATATATATGAGCAGTGAGCTAAAACCCAGTGAATAACATAATGCGTAAAGGGGTTAAGAAAGAATGTCCTTTCAGTATTGAAAACAGTCATTTCAATCAGTTTATCAGTCATTTAGTTTGTGGCTCATATTTCAAGCCATAACAGTCATTCAAGCAAAACAGTGATATGTGGTACATCCATTAGCATACAGTACAGTAAACGGTAGGTCTTGAAAGACCGGGTCTTAACAGACCAAACAGTGGGTATGGCCATCAGTAGCAATACAGTAACAGTCATAGTACCATTTCAGAAAACAGTACAGTACTTATGGATTCAAGAGGTGTCTCGCACAGACTCTAGAGGTGGCTCACTCTGTAGCACTTAGCTCCGTGCAGCACGTTGTTCCATATCAGAAATACAGAATGGCCATCATAACAGTAAACAGTAGTGGTTCCAAACTTGGGAACCGACAGAGATCTCTGTAACAGTGGCAGTAACAGTGGACAGTAGGTGCTAAGGATGCCACAATCCATTTCAGTAAACAGTTCGATTCAGTAAACGGTATCAGTTCAGTAAACAGTTCAATTCAGTAAACAGTTCAATATACATTTCAGTAAACAGTTCGATATACATTTCAGTAAACAGTTCGATTCAGTAAACAGTAAACAGTTCAGAAAACAGTACAGTTTAGTGATTAGGAAATAATCATTTGAACATATCTTTACACAGTTGTTACTCACAGAGTTCTGGGCTACAGTAAGCTAGAGCGTCTCCTCGGAAAGCCAACCCTACACAATTAACAGATTGAACACACACTAAGCTACACAGTTGGGAAAGATAATAACTTAATCTCTAATTTGCCTCGGTGTGGTTCTACATCTATATCCTCATTAAGATGTCTTAAACTAGGCCTAAGGATGCCTAGGATGGGATAAGGATGCAAAGATATACTCAGAAAACAGTTTTAGAATTTTCAGAAAAACAGTGGTCTCGCTCGAGCGTGCCTTTCTACGCTCGAGCGGACATGCAGACAAAGGTCTCCGCTCGAGCGTGAATTCCGTCGCTCGAGCGGACTGTGTGCTACAGTAAAAATACTAGATGCTTGCATTTCATGCTCGAGCGTAACTTTTCTCGCTCGAGCGGAAGGCACGATCACAGAGTGTACGCTCGAGCGTGGACTTCCTCGCTCGAGCGTGGGTCCAAAATCTGGAAATTCCAGATTTGAACCTCAAGCTCAAAATCAAGTTTCAAAGCATCAAAATCGATCCTCTCGGGCTGAATTTCTGGAAAACTCTTGTAAACTCATAATATTACATGATTCCAAGCTCAATTTATAAAAATCAAAGCCCGAGGGTAGCTTAATTAAACTCATTTGAAACCAAAGTTCAAGAACAACAATTCAAATGTGACATGCAAGGCTTTAATCAACTCTAAAGCTCCAAAGCAAGTTCAAATGAGTCTAAACTTCCAAAAGCATGATGAAATCATGGACTTAAACATAAATATGAGCATGCATGTAACATTTGCCATGAAAACAACTTTAAATTCCTCAATACAAGCATGCATGCAAGAGATGAGCTTCAATTCAACATAATAAGCCATATCTTGGCTCTAACCTTTAATAATCCTCTAAACCATGCAAGGAGTAATTCAATTCATAAACAAGAAGGTAATTACTCTACCTTAGATCCTCAATCACAAGACTAGAAGCTCAATTTAGCAATCCACACTTCAATTCTTCAAGTATACAAGTCAATTTCAAGATGAAACCAAACTCTCTCCCAATCTCTCTCTTTCTAGCTGGCTTTGCTCTCAAAATGGCTTGAGGAAATGTTTTGAATGAAGTGCATAAACCAAGCCTCAAATATGGTATGAAGTGGGCCACCAAGTGGCAGTTCGTAAATAACGCAACTCTTTGATTTAGTTTATTTTAATCTAATTTAATCACACCAAAACTATTTGCAGATAAATATGCCATAAAATCACATTAATTGTGAGGAACACAGAACATCAATCGATTTCAGATTTGGCCGCCGATAAGGCCTTCAATTTGCAGTTTAAACATACAAATTTGAACAGATAATTAAACAGTCAAACAGATAAACATGCAATTGAACAGATACGGTCAATCGATTCAATTCCAGATCTCAGTCAGTCAGTTCAGTATTTTCAATCAATTCAATTATCAATCATAATCGGTCTCGGTTTAGCGGTAATTAGTAACTTATCGGTAATCAGTGCTGAGGGTTATTACAGTCTCCCCTCCTTATAAAGAGTTTGGTCCTCCAAACTCGAATTAACATACGACAACAAAGATGATGCTTAGCATAAAAGTAACTCTTACTCCTTAACAGGAGCATAATCATATCCATACAGGTTCATGGCCCAATCTCAATCTTAGCAATGCACAGAAACGGAATCAGAAATCACGTATAAAGATTGGGGCTTATATCAAAACAGAATCTTATGCACAGTCAGATTTCAGTCAATGACAGTTTCGGGTACATGTTCGTTTCCACATTCTTGTCCAGGGCATACGTAGATGCCACAATTCTTGCTTAGGTATACTTGGTGCATTCATTAGCACTACTAGAGTAGATACAGAAAAGGTACAGAACAGATACAGATACAGTGCAGAACAGATACAGTCACATGAGGGTCACGAATGACCAGTTCCATAAAGGAATCCCAAATCCGGGTAACAAAACAGAACAAAACAGTATAGAAGCTGAGCCCCCATGACGAGGCCTCTGGTACGGGTAACAGAGTGCAGACAAATATAAGTTCCATAAATGAACCTCTGATACCGGGCAGCTAACATATGTTACATATTACCAAGAGTCACGAGTATATATCAGAAATCGAACAACCATTTAGTATACAGCATATAGCATTTCAGAAACAAAGTTTATTTCGTGACATTGAACGTGAATACAATTACACAGTAGTACATAACAGTGTCAGTACAGTGACAGTACAGTAACAGTAACGGTAACAATACAGTAACAGTACAGTAGTATTCACACCACTTATATCAAGTACTTATCGGGGTTATAATTTACACTGGCCTCCTTTTCATAGGTAATTTCCCCCGTTAAGTTACAGAGATTCGATTCATTCACTACTGAATCATTCAACTGGTTCTTGTTCAATTTGGTTCTCAATTTGGTAATTCATCACAGTCAGTCCAGTTCATTCGGGAGTTATCGGGAACATAAGGTGTATTGTACATTACTCCCATAGCGGTAGGCAGAGTTCTGAAGTAAGCATTCATTTACTATTCATCAGTTCCAGTCCTCACAGATTCAGTCATAGCACATGTCATACGAGAGCAGTCATACAGATTACATATACTTCCAAACAGTCAGAGTTTATGATCAAAACCAGTCTGTTGTCAACAGATCCCATCAGTCTTGAAGTACAGTAGTCACCAAAACATTCATTTCCTAGTCAAACAAGTTCATGGTCATAACAGTAATACCGGGTAAGTCATCACATGTTACATACCCAGTTTTCCCATATTGTAAGCAATTCAGATAACAGCTCTTAACAAGAGTTTTCTCAGGTCAATTCGACGAAAGTTCAACCAGGTCATGTCAGATGCAAGTTCTGCCCAATCATAACGAGTAAAAGTTCCAAGCACAAGCATCAACAGGAATTCTATCAGTTACACAAAGGGTCTCATCAACCCACCGTTCTATCATATTAGATCGGATAACAGTTCCATCCCTATCATTTCCAGATGAGGTACATGAGTTCATACTACGGTCATTTCGGTACATAGTCAGTAGTTTCACAATTAGTCTGAGTTCATCAATTGTCAAACTTACATTAGCGTCCGGTACCATTACAGTTCATATCAAAGCAGTACAGGTCATATACAACGTGTTCCTCCCAATAAGTTTACAGGCAGTGCACAGGCATGCAGTTATTCACATTGAGAGGTAAGCATCACAGTCAATATAGAAATTTCCAAATAAATCCTTCATATAAGCATATAGTACACGGTAATACATCACACGAGGTTCTCGATGACACATAATAGTGAGTTGTCATATGAGGGTTCCAAATCAGTCATATAGTCACTAAAGCATAGGCTCGCAAGCCTAATCAAGCAGTTATGTCAATTCTTCCACAATCACGGTTCACAGTCAAGAGTTTATCATTCGGGTCTAATAACATCCTTAAGCAAAGGTAAGCAGATATGCACATAAGTCTAAACAGTCTCCATAGCATAGGTAATCGTTAACATAAGGTTTTATAGTGTTGTACATATAGTCCGCATCAACAGTAGATTTCGAGAGATTCATTATTCACAGTCCATTCCTTTCTGTCTTAACAGTATTACAAGTATGGGAACATATATACAGGTGTGAGTTCAAAATCAGTTTTCATGTAGGCATTCGTTCACAAGTTCATAAGCAGAAGTTCATCTTTACAAACCAATATGGGTCCGTAGTTTCAGCAGTCTCACACACAAACAGTTCGCGTGTATAATTCGAGTTCAAGGGTCCGTTCATTCAATAATGTCCGTCAATACGTAACAGTTCAGTACGAATCATAGTCGTACAAATTTCTCGAATTACAGTCAATCATAAGGTATTCCCATGTTCAACAGTTCTAGTACAGTTCAAAAGGTCATACCTAACAGTTCACTTTCAGTCGTTGCAATACGATACAAGGACCTAACTCAGCAAGTTCTCGCTGTTCACAAGTCCTAACAGTCCTCATAGTGTATGGTTCATGATTCCAGTAATTCAATTAGTTCAGTCAATACGTTCTCAGTCTATACCAAATTACGGAACATACAATTCTCACCCAACCATCCGCATAAGCAATTTCATCTATTTAAGGTACACCTGCGTCAGTCTCTTCAGTGTTCCGAGCATTCTCTGGAACTAGGGTCTAGGTTTAGATTTATTCATGTTCAGTTGAGTTTGTGGGCAAGATATAGGCAAGTAACCTTCCTATCCACGTCTAACTAAGTCTCGGATAGGCGGCGGCAACGCCCCAGTGGTATTTCCCACATACAGTACAGATAGGTGTATCATTGTTCACATTACTTCTTCGACCTTAGTTGGTCAAAGCTATTGCCCGAGATTTTCCATTCACGGAGGTCATTTTCACTTTCTGTTACTTCTGTTTCATTCTTTCTAATTCAGTTGGCGATGTTGATTTGGATATTTCAATGCTGCTACGTTATCTCAGACATTATACTCTATCCAGGACATCTACACACTTTGACGTTTTTAAAACGTCGATTCAGTCAAACATGTCCAGGTCACGCCCACCTTCAGTTCTTTTCTAGTCTTTTGTAGTCAGTATCTATCATGTGGGGTGCCTATCGAACTAGCTGGGTAAATTTTACCTCATGTTCGACCACAGTCTTATCACCTTACTCAAGTTGTTCAAACTCAGGTACTTTCCTATCTCGGATGCATTGGGGAAAGCATTTTTCGAAGAAAACTTCACACATTTTCTTAGTTTCTAAACCCAAGTCTCAGTTTATTTGGGTTTCTGTCTCAGTGTCATCAGTTCATATTCAGTTGATTCAGGCACGGTCACATGACCCTTTACTTTCCCACGTTCATTTTCTTATAGATTTCCACAGTCAGTAGTAACATTAACATTACACGTTATTCCATTTAACTTCTTTAAGTATGCATATAAGTTTCGTTTCAGTTTACATAGGCAGTACGGTAATCATAAGCATAGACAGTTGCATACTTAAACAGTTTAACACATTTGCACATATTCAGTCATGTCATAACCACACACTTATCATGCTCATGTAATGCCCTAATCGCTTTTCTAGGACACTCTATAGCTCATTCGGACACGTGTGTGCGGTATAACTCGTGGTTAAGTATTGCTCTGATACCACTCTGTCACGACCCAAACCCGCCTCTATGGGTTTAGCACCGTAACCGGCCAGTAATCCTAGATTACCGAAGGCCTGCTTAACAGTAGAACAGTAATACAGAGTACAGGGGCATGGTGGAAGCCAATACAGTAAATAAACAATGTCCAATGAGCTGTGACAGTCTGTATGCAAAAAGACTTTTTCAAACATTTATACTTTCAGTACAGAACAGTATGCATCATATATACAATCATTCAGTACAGGGACTTAATCCCTATTAAACAGTACCGTAAACGGTACAGCATAGTGCAATTAGTCTATACAGTTATACAAAACAGGTACAGAGACGGATGGGGGAAATAAAACACCTCTAAGCCCCTAAGCCATAGCTTGATAGGCTCGGAACCTCGCAGTGAGGCACAGTGGTTGGCTTGACAAAACTAAAGCTTGCCTGACGCTCCTAGCCGGGTCTGGTGCCTGTACACCTACATATATATATGAGCAGTGAGCTAAAGCCCAGTGAATAACATAATGCGTAAAGGGGTTAAGAAAGAATGTCCTTTCAGTATTGAAAACAGTCATTTCAATCAGTTTATCAGTCATTCAGTTTGTGGCTCATATTTCAGGCCATAACAGTCATTCAAGCAAAACAGTGATATGTGGTACATCCATTAGCATACAGTACAGTAAACGGTAGGTCTTGAAAGACCGGGTCTTAACAGACCAAACAGTGGGTGATGGCCATCAGTAGCAATACAGTAACAGTCATAGTACCATTTCAGAAAACAGTACAGTACTTATGGATTCAAGAGGTGTCTCGCACAGACTCTAGAGGTGGCTCACTCTGTAGCACTTAGCTCCGTGCAGCACGTTGTTCCATATCAGAAATACAGAATGGCCATCATAACAGTAAACAGTAGTGGTTCCAAACTTGGGAACTGACAGAGATCTCTGTAACAGTGGCAGTAACAGTGGACAGTAGGTGCTAAGGATGCCACAATACATTTCAGTAAACAGTTCGATTCAGTAAACGGTATCAATTCAGTAAACAGTTCAATTCAGTAAACAGTTCAATATACATTTCAGTAAACAGTTCGATATACATTTCAGTAAACAGTTTGATTCAGTAAACAGTAAACAGTTCAGAAAACAGTACAGTTTAGTGATTAGGAAATAATCATTTGAACATATCTTTACACAGTTGTTACTCACAGAGTTCTGGGCTACAGTAAGCTAGAGCGTCTCCTCGGAAAGCCAACTCGATACAGTTAACAGATTGAACACACACTAAGCTACACAGTTGGGAAAGATAATAACTTAATCCCTAATTTGCCTCGGTGTGGTTCTACATCTATATCCTCATTAAGATGTCTTAAACTAGGCCTAAGGATGCCTAGGATGGGATGAGGACGCAAAGATGTACTCAGAAAACAGTTTCAGAATTTTCAGAAAAACAGTGGTCTCGCTCGAGCGTGGCTTTCTACGCTCGAGCGGACATGCAGACAAAAGTCTCCGCTCGAGCGTGAATTCCGTCGCTCGAGCGGACTGTGTGCTACAGTAAAAATACTGGATGCTCGCATTTCACGCTCGAGCGTAACTTTTCTCGCTCGAGCGGAAGGCACGATCACAGAGTGTACGCTCGAGCGTGGGTCCAAAATCTGGAAATTCCAGATTTGAACCTCAAGCTCGAAATCAAGTTTCAAAGCATCAAAATCGATCCTCTTGGGCTGAATTTCTGGAAAACTCTTGTAAACTCATAATATTACATGATTCCAAGCTCAATTTATAAAAATCAAAGCCCGAGGGTAGCTTAATTAAACTCATTTGAAACCAAAGTTCAAGAACAACAATTCAAATGTGAATGCAAGGCTTTAATCAACTCCAAAGCTCCAAAGCAAGTTCAAATGAGTCTAAACTTCCAAAAGCATGATGAAATCATGGACTTAAACATAAATATGAGCATGCATGTAACATTTGCCATGAAAACAACTTTAAATTCCTCAATACAAGCATGCATGCAAGAGATGAGCTTCAATTCAACATAATAAGCCATATCTTGGCTCTAACCTTTAATAATCCTCTAAACCATGCAAGGAGTAATTCAATTCATAAACAAGAAGGTAATTACTCTACCTTAGATCCTCAATCACAAGACTAGAAGCTCAATTTAACAATCCACACTTCAATTCTTCAAGTATACAAGTCGATTTCAAGATGAAACCAAACTCTCTCCCAATCTCTCTCTTTCTAGCCAACTTTGCTCTCAAAATGGGCTGAGGAAATGTTTTGAATGAAGTGCATAAACCAAGCCTCAAATATGGTATGAAGTGGGCCACTAAGTGGCAGTTCCGTAAATAACGCAACTCTTTGATTTAGTTTATTTTAATCTAATTTAATCACACCAAAACGATTTGCAGATAAATATGCCATAAAATCACATTAATTGTGAGGAACACAGAACATCAATCGATTTCAGATTTGGCCGCCGATAAGGCCTTCAATTTGCAGTTTAAACATACAAATTTGAACAGATAATTAAACAGTCAAACAGATAAACATGCAATTGAACAGATACGGTCAATCGATTCAATTCCGGATCTCAGTCAGTCAGTTCAGTATTTTCAATCAATTCAATTATCAATCATAATCGGTCTCGGTTTAGCGGTAATCAGTAACTTATCGGTAATCAGTGCTGAGGGTTATTACAGCCGGGCTCGCCTCGGCTCGCAGACGGGTTTCGGGCCGCCCACGGACCAATTTTACATTCCTACCAATGTGAATTTTAAAATATGAATGTTCACATCATAAAATTGCTAACCGTTCAAAAAATAGTTATAAGGGTATCAAAATTAAATATAAGGGCATAAGTATCCAAGAAATAGTATAAATCAAGAAAAATGACTTTATGGAATAAAACTATACATACATGGGACTAAATGGGTTAAAAAATTCCTTTATAGACTTCTTGGGTTAAACACTTCTAAATGGGATTTATCAATAATTTTCCCTTTTTATTTTGGCCTTTAAAGTTTATTTTTTCTCACTTTGCCATTTTCATATTTTAAATTTTTCTCACTTTACTCGTAAAGTTAATTTGTGTTAAAAATCAAATAAAAAATGAAACATTGACAGTTACGTAGCATAAAAATATTTTTATATAACTCACATTTCTGGCATAAACTAAAACTTTAATATAATAATATTTTTTTATGTTATGTTACAATTATTGTGACATTTTCTGTCTAATTTTTATTAAAAATTAATTTTAGGAGTAAAATAAAAAAAACTTGAAATATAAAGGCCCAAAATTTTGGGGAGGGGGGGAATACTTTAAAGGTCAAAGTGAAAAATTGCTCCAACATAAAGAAAGAAAAATGTAATTTATCAAAATATATATATATATATATAGTTCCCAAAATATGGAATTCCGGGACTAAAAAGTGTGCACAAGTTTGCTTGGACGACTGATTGTCAAAAAAAATATATACATATATATATATATATATATATTAATCCCCAGAATATATACTTGGTAAAATTTTAGTTTTCGATCTTTTGATTTTATCAATTTAATCCACAAGTCCAAATTAATTAATGAGACTTCAAATATTTTCAAAATTTTATATAACATGACTGTTTGGTGTGACTTATCTAAGTTACTTATAACTTTTTATTATGAGAATCTGTGTTAGACTATTTGATATAATATTTGTTGGAATAAGCTTCCTCTATACATCATCTGTCCATAGATCTCAATACTTTCTTGTAGGTTTCAATCCAAACCTGCACTGATGATCGAACTGTCTATCTTGTAGGTTCCGCAATAAAGATCATCCATATAAAAAATTAGCTTCATCAGACAATTATAAACATAGGAACAAATCGAAATTTATTTTATAAAATAGATGGTTTAAATTTAATTATATTCACCATTCATTTTATACAATAAAATGTGATTTATTTTTGTATTTATAATTTTTTGATGAAATTAATTTTTTACATAGATAATCTTTATTGTGAGATTTACGAAATAGACGATTCCGATTATCGAAACAGGTTTAGATTGAAATCTATCAAAAGATTATGGAAATGTATGAAGAGATTAGATGTGGAGGTGAGCATATCTCGTTTTTATTTATAACTTGTTAGGCATAAATAATTTAAATAAATTTAAAAATTAATTTTTAAAATTTGATTGAGAAGTGATTTTCACTTCTATTTTCAAATTATCATATTTTAAACTGTACCAAAGAGCAGCAAAGTCACAGTACAACTGAGAGACAACCAACCAACTTGACAGGTGATCCCTAAATGCACTTTGCTATATTTGATCTATAATCTTTATTTTGTTTTATTTTTATAAAATTTCAAATATACTCCAACTTAATCAATTAAAACATTAAAAGAAAAAAAAAATAGAAACTGGAGTTTAAAAAAAAAAAAAAAAAAGGTACAACAAAGCAAATACTTTAGTAGCTATTGGTATAATCCTAATTTATGATTTGATATACGAAATGCAATCAAAAAAATTTTACATTTTTATAGTGTCGGTCTCAAATTTATATTCATATTTATAGTTTAGCAGCAAGTTTTGACTTTAGGTAGGCACTACAACCGCTACAACAATAATCGAATTGCAAATCAGAAGATTCCTGCCTTACTGATCCGGGGGAATAACTGTCGGCGGCGGCGGCAAAAGTTCTTTCTTTTAAGTATCCTCGACATTACATCAAACTTTCGAGTAACGTTAAGATAACAAATATTAAATACAGAGTAAGATACATATACATCTTTATTTGAGATGAGTTTTACATGAGAGTGTTTTAGAAAGTTGATAAAAAAAATAAATTTTTTAGTTTTTTTGATAGTTTTTTTGACCAAAAAAAAATGACTTTCTTAGTAGTTTTTTTGTGATTTTTTTTTGGAAGAACTTGATAAAAAGTTAAAAAGTTAACTTTTTATCAAGTTTTTAAATTGTTCCATAGAATTTACATATGAAACTTAGGGGTTGTTTAGAAAGTGCTAAATTATTATAATTTTTTACTTTTTACGAAAAAATATGAAATATGAGTTAGGTTTAAAGTGATGTAGTAAAGAGGTGATCTGACTTAAATAAAATGATTGTAATTTAAATAGGATAATGTGTTAAAATAGCATGTGTTATTTTAGCACATGTCAAACAACCATTTACTCCATATAAAATATGTGTCTCATTCTCTGTTTGGTATTAGTGTTTGTAGACTTTATTGCAAACTTTATTATTTTGGATTTTATGATGTGTTTAATGTTTCTTAGACCTTTTTTTTTTTTTTTTTTTGTATTAAGACCTTGTTTAGCAATTAACTATTTGAGTTGATTTTTTAATTTTTACGAAAAGACATTTAAAAAAATAGAGAAAATGATATAATAATTTTGTTTGACTTTTTAATTATTTTAGCTAACAATTCACTCTGTAAATAACCCATAAGAATACTTGTTTATGCATAATCAATAGACTGTTTTGGCTAAAGCTAAATAAGCTAGTTGAGGCTAAAAAAGCACAAAAGACAAAATAGGTTAAATAAGCTAATAAGATAAAATATTACATCCAAACCACAATCACTTCATTTTTCTCTCACAAAAGTCCAAAAAACTATAAAAAAATAAAAATAAAAAAAACCAAAATGAACTTTTTAGTCTCAATCTAAAAAAGTCTCAACTCAAAAAAAAGCTAACTAAAATTTTTTTTACCAAACGGCAATTAAGAGTAGTTTAATCTTACAATAATTGGGCTTTAGGTCTGTAAACTAGCATTGCAAGATTATTATAAGTTAAAATTATTGTAGAGAATCTCAATAATCCTTTTCTTCTAAAGATGTTGTGGTAAATAACAATTACAAAAAATTATAACGGTAATTCTTATATTTTGTTATTTGTGTCATTTTAGTTTATACACTTTTAATTGGCTCAATATTAACTCTTAATTTTAAATTTTGTATCAATTTGATCCAATTAATAACGATGTTAGAATTTTTTATAAAAAATGATCACTAAGTTGATTGAGGCTAACTTACTAAACTGATCAAGTTTACAATTTTTTTTCTAAAAGCATCACTACAACAAAATGCAGTTTTGGCGACCAAAAATTACAAATTCGTCGCTGAAAGTAGGCCAATGGGCGACTAAAAGTGAGTTAGTAGCCAAATTTGATCACTTTTGGCGACTAAAAGACTTTAGTCGCCAAATATAGGTGTTTTAGCGACTAAAAGTAAGTTTAGTCGCCGAATACAGGGTTTTTAGCGACTAAAACAATTTTAGTAGCCAAAGGCGACGGTTTTTGGCGACTAAAGACAGTTAGTAGCCAAAAGTACAGCTTTTGGCGACTAAAAAATAGTTTAGTCGCCAAATATAGGTGTTTTGGCGACTAAAAACAGATTGGTCGCTGAAAGTGAAGCTTTTTGGCTACCAAAAAAAAATTAGTAGCTAAAAACTGAGTATTGGCAACTAAAATTCAGTTTAGTAGCCAAAAGGCGACGTTTTTGGCGACTAAAATTAGGTTTGGTCGCCAAAAGTGCTGAGTTTTAATTGGAACTTCTTTTTTTAGCGACAAATAAATAATTAGTAGCCCAAAATAATACAATTAGCGACTAAATAATTGTTTTAGTCGCCAAAAGTGGCCAAATTTTTTTTTCAGTAAATAATTTATTTTTTGACAGAAATTAATTCAATTAAAAAAATTATATTTATAAAATATTATTTTGTATTCATAGCGGTAATTATACTATATAAATAATATATATTGCACATATAATAATGAGATGGTTGAGTGGCATAGTGGGTGGCGTGTTGTGTTTAAGGCTTGGAAGGTTGAAGTCGCAGGTTCGAAACCCTTGGGAGCTCCTGAGGCAGCACAGTGCACTGTGGGTTATTTTTTTTTTTTTTGACAAATGCTTTTGGCGACGAAATACTTTTGTCGCCAAAAGAGTGGCAATTGTATAAATAATAAAAAAAAAGTTAACTATTGGCGACTAACATTTTAGTCGCCAAAGGTATAATTTCCGAAAATGGAATTGAGCATTGGCGACCAAACCTTTAGTCGCTAAAAACCTGCCTTTTGCCGACAAAAAGACAGATTAGTCGCCAAAACCTTCTGCGACCGTTTATTAGCGACAAAACTGGCGACCAAAAAAATTAGTCGGGGAAGGTTAAACAGCCACTTTTGGCGACTAAAAATCGACCTTTGGCGACTAAAAATTTAGTCGCCAAAGGTGTGTTTTTTTGTAGTGCATGGTACGTGTCGTTCATATGCATATTTTTCAAAAAAAAAAAAAAATTATCATAAAATTGACTAATTTAAGATAAAGTAAAAAAATTCAAGATTAAAATTGAGTTAATTAAAATTACATAGACAAAATGACATAAGAGCCACTGTGTACGGACTAATTGTATAATTGTAATAACCCTCATCACTGATCACCGATTAATTACTGATTACTGCTAAACTGAGAATGATTATGATTGGTAATTGAACTGACTGGATTACTGAACTGACTGACTGAAATCTGAAACTGAATTGATTGCCTGCATCTGTTTGAATTACATTTTTATCTGTTTGACTGTTTAACTATTTGTTCAGTTTTTATGTTTAAACTGCTAATTGAAGGCCTTATCGGCGGCCGAATCTGAAATTGATTGGCGTTCTGTGCTAATTAGATTTTATGTGAATTTATGGTGTAATTATCTAAAAACTGATTTAGTATGATTAAATTAGATTAAAATGGGTTAAATTGTATTGTTGCACTTATTTACCTCTTTGCCACACTAGTGGCCCACTACATGGACCATTGTTGAGCCTTACCACACTCAGAACATAACATTTCATCAGTCATTCTCCTTGTTATTGCCGACCATAGAGAGAGAGAGATTGAGAGAATTGAGTTCATCTTGTGTTTTACTTGGAGACTTAAGGAAATTGGAGGTTGAGTGCATAATTGAACCTCTAGACTTGTGATTGGAGACCTAAGGTAGAGATTCTATCCCTTGGTTTATGTGTTTAAGTTGTATATTCATGATTCATGGAAGTTTAGTGAGTTAAAGCCTAGAATTGATTCTATATGTTGAATTGAAGCTCATATCACGCATGTATGTCTACATTGTTGCATTTTGAGGTTCATTACATGGATTTGGTACATGCATGTTCATATTATTGTTAGGGTCCATGTTTTCATCTTGTCCTTGGAAGATTTGAGCTCATTAAAGCATGTTTTGAAGTTTTGAAATGGTCTAAATCCATGCATGTCATGTTTGTGGCATATTCATGAAAATTGGGTTTGAAATGGGTTTAATTAAACACCATTGGGCTTTGATTTCTCAAATTGAGCTTTGAATCATGTTATCCTATGTGTTTACAAATGTTTTCCAGAAAATTTGCCCAAGAGGGACGAATTTGATGCATTTAAACTTGATTTTGAGCTTGGGACTCAAGTCTGGAATTTCCAGATTTTGGTCGTCCGCTCGAGCGGGGGAAGTGCCGCTCGAGCGGGAAAATCGAGCTCCCAGCATCTTGCACTGTGCATCAGTCCGCTCGAGCAGAGGATTGGACGCTCGAGCGGAGGACTGGGTGACACGCTCGAGCGGGCGTCGAGCGTGAATTTCACCTATCCAGCACTTTTTGGTCCGCTCGAGCGGTAAAGTTTACGCTCGAGCGGGGACCTTTATTGCATGTCCGCTCGAGCGGGGAAACCTGCGCTCGAGCGGGACTCTGTTTTTCTGAAATTTTGAAAATGTTTTCTGAGTACATATTTGCATCCTCATCCCATCCTAGGCATTCTTAGGCCTAGTTTAAGACATCTTAATGAGGATATAGATGTAGAACACACCGAGGCATATTAGGGATTAAGTTATTATCTTTCCCAACTGTGTAGCTTAGTGTGTGTTCATTCTGTACTGTTTAGGGTTGGCATTTCGAGGAGACGCTCTAGCCTACTGTAGCCCAGAACTCTGTGAGTAACAATTGTGTAAAGATATGTTCAAAATGATTATCTTCTGGACAACTGAACTGTACTGTTTTCTGAACTGTTTACTGTTTACTGAATGAATGTATGTCCTATATTCTGAACTGTACTGTGGCATCCTTAGCACCTACTGTTTACTGTTACTGTTACAGAGATCTCTGTCGGTTCCCTCGTTGGAACCACTACTATTTACTGATTGATGGCCATCATTTACTATTCGGTCTTTAAGACCTACTGTTTACTGTTATGCTAATGGATGTACCACATATGACTGTTTACTGTACTGAACAACTGGTATACTGATTTAATGAACTGTTTTCATTACTGTAAGGACATTCATTCTAAACCTCTTTACGCATTGTGTTATTCATTGGGCTTTAGCTCATTGCTCATATATATATGTAGATGTACAGGCACCGGACCAATGCTAGAAGCGTCGGGGTAAACTCCAGTTTTGTCAGCCAACCAATGTGCCTCACTGCGAGATTCCAAGCCTACCAAGCTATGGCTTAGGGGTGTTTTTATTTCCCCGTCTGTCTCTGTACTGTTTTGTAATACTGTATAGACTGACAACATCATACTGTACTGTTTAGTAGGGATTAAGTCCCTGTACTGAATGATTGTAAATATTGTGCATAACTGTTCTGTACTGAATGTAATTATGTATGAAAAGTCTTTTTGCATACAGACTGTCACAGCTCATTAGACATTGTTTTATTACTGTAATGGCTTCCGCCATGCCCCTGTACTCTGTTTTACTGTATTACTGTTAAGCAGGCCTTCGGTAATCTCGGATTACTGGCCGGTTACGGTGCTAAACCCATAGGGGCGGGTTTGGGTCGTGACAATAATTTTTCGTAACAATAAAGATATATGCACCAAATATATTTAAAAAAATTAATGTGTGATCAATATTTAATTCAAGATTTAATTTTTTTTAGCAATGCTACATCCCTCTAGTTTTGCCCCTGATTCCATTTCTAATGACGTGGCTAAGGCCTATATGAAGCGGTCTCGCACTCCTTTCGTCTCATCTTTAGCATTCTCTAATTCTACATCATTGAGGTTGGAATTGAGAGGACAAAATTAAAAGGATGAATCAATTTTTTTATTATTTTTTTATTTTATGGTGGAGTACACATTTTGAATGAATTTGAACCCCGTATTAATTTTTCTATGTATGTAATATTGCTCAATAAATATTGTACACTTATTTCAAGTTGTATTGACCAATACCATAATCAAGTGGCCTAGTTCTAGCTATATTTTATTTGAAAAATGGAAAGAACCCACTTTTATTGATCAAGAATTTACTCCGAATGTGTTTCGATGATGAAAATTGAATTGATAAAGTGTAGAGTCTACACATGAAATGAATCTGAACTATTAATTTATTTTTTGGGTAAATTCTAGGTTGATAAGAGTGGGTTTGTAGTGTTGTTGATTTGATTTTCTTATTAGATTGACTGAAATTATGAGTACGGCGAGATTGAGTGACAAAATTACTAGTATAATAGTATTAAATTACGGATGTAATATTAATTGTATTTGTTTATGCATTAATATGAATATATTAATAAGTCAAAATTAAATTTATAAAATTATGTTATTCATTTGGTAACTCTGTTATTTTTAGAAAGTACGAGTACTCTTTTTATGTCTATTCCCAATTCCATCCCATAGAATTAGCAATTCCACCTTCCAGTGGGAATGCAAATCCCATGTCAAATTCCATTACAAATTATGTGATAACCCGTTCTGTGATATGCTATTATCTTTGTAATTGTATGCTTAATGTGATTTGGGATGCTAATCATGTGATTATATGTATTTTTGAATTTATATCTGTCTATCGTAGAGATATATGTTCTATATTCTGTTATAATCTGAAATTGAGGGCCGTAGAGGCCTCAAAAATCAAAATTGATTGTATCATTGTGATTAACATAATTTTTAGAGCCTACGGTTAAATTTAATTAAAATTTGATTCAAATCAAATTAATTAGATTAAAATTGATTACAATAAGTGTAATTAATTAAGTTTAATCAAATTTGATTAGTCTAAGCTAATTACCTTATATAAATAAGATGAGATAGTGAGTAAGCTCATATATTTGAGCTCTTCTTCAACAATTTGGCTAAGGTTAAGCATTATAGAGAGAGGAGACTCAAATTTGAAGACTTAAACTAAAAGCTTGGAGATTTGAAGAGCTAGGCTCAAGAACTAGCTTAATTTGAAAGAGTTAAAGGCTCCAGGTGAGTAATTGAACCTTAGATTGTGAATCAAAATCTTATAGCTTGTGAATTCAAGAAAACTTTGTAATTTAGTGCAAGACATGAGCATAGCATGAAGAATTTAGTGTTAAATCATACATGCATGTAAGAATTTGTGAAGGCTCATGCTTTTGAACATGATTTATAATGTTTCAGTTTGAATTCAAAGTCATATTGCACATGCATGCATGAATTATCATATTTTAAGGTTCGATTTTAAGTCTTGAAGCTTGTGAATGCAAGATATAAAATATGGATTTTACAAACATAAAGTTTAAGGTTTGAATTTTGTTGAATTCATGAAGTTTTGAACTATGGGTTGAAGTTAGCTTCAAATATATATATATATATATATATTTGGGAGTGCTTTTGCATATTTGAGCAAGTCATGCATGAATTTAAAGCCTTAGATATGTGTTTGTAGCTCAAAACAAAATTCTGAAAATTCCAAAAATTTGACAGACCGCTCAAGTGACCAAAAGGTGGCTCGAGCGCACATTTCGAGCATCTAGTAGTTTTGCAAACATTGGAAAATGGTTCAAGTGACCAAAAATACTATTCGAGCAACCACCTTACATTTTGAGTCTTGGCTCAAACGACAAGAAAGTTGGCTCGAGCCTAGATTTCGAGCATTCAATACTTTTGTAGACCAAGGAGTTCACTCAAGTGACCAATGTTGCACTCAAGCGAAGTACCTTGTTTTAGGAAACTTTGAAAAGTTGTGTTATGTTTCAATTTCCATTATATTTCATTTCTGAGCATTCTTAGGTACACATTGAGCATCCTAAATGAACTAAAGAGTTAGAAAGAAGCCTAAAAAAGATAAACAAATTAAAGAACAGATTGAATTGTATTGTGACCCAATTTCTGTATGTGTTACAAATTGTGTAAGGTCAACTCTGAGGACAAATCAGCCAACTGAACATTGTGAGTAATATCTTAGTAAAGATATTTTCATGTATATTAATTTTTGAATACTACCTACATGTGAGTTTTCTAGACTTGTGAATTTATATTATGAATTGGTATTTTATTTGTCTGATTTGTAAAAGAATCTGTAAAGTGATTGATAAGTACAAATACAAAATGGGCCCAAGGCCATTTGGTATGTTTAATGAGAATATGAAATGAGCCCAAGGCCGTTTTGTATATTTGATAATGACACGGAATGTGCCTAAGGCCGTTTAGAATGTTTGACAAGATAGACCTAAGTTCATCTTATATGTAAATTGGATTGAAAGTTGTTTTGTATGTTTGTTAAATAGTCCAAAAGTCATTTTGAAAAGGAATTGATTGGACTAAAAGTCGTTTTTTTATGTTTGTTAAATAGTCCAAAAGTCATTTTGAAAAGGAATTGATTGGACCAAAAGTCGTTTTTGAGTATGAATACGAATATGAACATGATCATAACTATCAAAATGACCACAAAATTGATTGGACCAAAGGTTATTTTGAATATAAATACGAATGTAAACATGATCATGACTATAAACGTGCGCATGAATATGAATTTGGAAATGATGGACCTGATGTCGTTTTGTATATGTGTTTTGAAGGACCAAATGGTCATTTGTGTATGGATTCATTAGACCTGAAGTTAGTTTATGAATAAATGTTTGGACCCAAGGTCGTTTTGCCCCTTTGATATGCCTTGAGCATAATGGAATGGACCTGAGGTCGTTTTGTTTTGATAATGATCTACATGTGCTGCTCATGAGTATGACTTACCTATTTAAGAGTTTCATTCATATAACCTCTTTAATTTGGTATTATTCACTGAGCGTTAACTCACTCTTTATCTATATGTATGTAGGTGAGTAGCGGCATGTCTAGCCCCAACCCCAGTGATCTTGTGAGAGAACTAAGTTTTGTGGAGTTAGCTTAGGACGTCTCACGCAAGAGGCTTTGTTTTTAATCCTTTAATCTTTTGACTTTTTGTTTCCTTTTGTTGGTCGCTTGACCATATATGTAAATATTATAATCTTTAAACTATGTGTTAAGAAACGTTTGAATGGTCCTAGAAACACGAACTATGTGCGTATCCATTGTATGAGCTATTATATACATATGTGAAAAGTCTTTGTTTCATGCTATATATGCACAAGCTCATTGGACAAAACTTTACAGTTTTCTTTGTTTGAAGCCTTCTCCCTAGTCTCTCTCACTCTCTCTCTACACGTTTGTTGCCCAAGATAATGGTAGAAAATGTGTCTACCCATCTATAAGTGGCCTATTTATATGCTTGATTAGTTTAGGCTAGTTATTTGTAATTAAGCTAAGCAATTGACGTCAATCATTCTAATTTAATTCGTTCCGAATCGAATTTCAATTGAAGCTATCATAATGTTCTAAAAATTTCAAATAACAGTCAATTTCTGAATCGAATATCGATAAGGCCTTCAATTTACAGAATAAAATAAAATCAGAGACAGACATTCCTACACAGAACAGATAGAAACTTTTATAACACCTAGCACACGTGTAATGAATGTAAAATTTCACTTTAATTACTTATTAAGCATTCTTAATCATAATTTACATAAATCAGAGGTCGGGGTTATTACATTTTTTGTCTAATTTTAAATAAAAATTAACTTTAAAAGTAAATTAAAAAAGATTTAAAATATGAAGTGTCAAAGTGAAAAAATAACTAAACTTAAAAGGGAATAAGATGTAATTTACCCTTAGATATTTTTATAAATATATTTCACCAATAAATTTTCTAAAATTATATTCATTTGCTGATATACAACCTTGTTTATTGTGATTGTTCCAAAAATAGTCTTACAAAGTAGGATGTTGAACACCATGAAACTATAAGTGAAATTTTCCATCATATCAAATTATTTTAAGAGAGATAAAAAACTCGATCCGACAAATAGTATTAAAGTCAATTTTATATAACTTTTCAATTTATTTTATATATATGAGTATATTTTTGAAGGAATATCACATCAATAATATTTATAAAAAAAATTAATCAATCAATAATAAATTTTATAAATATTAATAATTAAAATTATAAATTATAATTTTTTTTAATGAATTCATAATTATTATTTTTTTATGTGAAGAAAAGACATGCAATCTTTGATTGGTTTGATAATTTCTCACAGGATTTGTCAGCAGATGACAAATCTTATAAGTTATAACCACCCCATACATCCGGTTCCGTAATTGACCACGTGGACTAGGCATCTACCGACACTTGCTACCACCTTTTATTTATTAAATACAATATTCTATTTAGGAAAATTTACTCATAAATTTCATATAAAAGGATATCGATCCATTTAGTTTTAAAAATTTTCTTTTGAACCTATTACTCTTTTTTGTTTTGAAAAATTATAGTTTATTTGATTTGATATAATTTAAGTTTTAAATAAATGTCCTTTTATGATTCATTTTTTTAATTTTCTAATTCGTTTGGGATGAGAATAGAAAAGTGATGTGTAAAATTCTTTTTGGAGAGATTGGTGGTTGAAGTGTTGGTTGCTCAGCGTGAAAATTTCTCATATAATATTAGAGTGCTACATTTAGAAAAAGTACACTAAGGAGTTTTTGTGTGTTATATTAATTAGAATGTTACGTTTAGAAATACTCTAAGGAATTTTTTTAGAATATTACATTGGAGGAAAGGACACTAGAGAGTTTTTTAGTGTGTTACATTAGATTGTTACGTTTGGAAAAAGTATGCTAAGGAATTTTTGTGTGTTACATTTTGATTGGAGTGTTATGTTTGAAAAAAAAATACATTAAGAATTTTTTTAGAATATTATATTGTTACGTTTGAGAAAAGAATACTAAGGAGTCTTTTAGTGCGTTACATTTGGAAAAAGTACACTAAAGAGTGTTTCAGTGTATTACATTGGAGTGTTATTTTTGAAAAAAGTACACTAAGAATTTGTTGTGTGTTATACTGATTGGAGTGTTACGTATATTATATTGGAATGTTACGTTTGAGAAAAATGTACTAAAGATTTTTTGTGTGTTATATTGATTGGAGTGTTATGTTTGAGAAAAGTATACGAAATTTTTTTTAATATATTATATTGGAGTGTTACATTTAAAAAAAGTATATTAAGGATGTTTTTAGTGTATTACATTGATGATTTGAGTGTTATGTTTGGGAAAAGTATATTAAGGATTTTTTTAATTTGTTACATTGGAGTATTACGCTTTGGAAAAATACATGAAGGAGTTTTTTAGTGTGTTACATTGAAATGTTACGTTTGGAAAAAAGTACTCTAAGGAGTTTTTTTTTTTTTGAAATGTTACGTTTAGTAATTTCAACATTATGAGAAAATCAATATTTATCCCTTAACACATAACACACACGCGTTTATACTTAACCTTTTATGTAATTCATATTAGAATGGGACCTTTGAATCCATAAGAAAAAATGGAGGACTAAACAGTTCATACGATTACTATTTGGGATTTATTTGTGCTTCACCCTTTTATTTATTTAATTTTTTTTTTTTTTGGTAAACATGTGATATAAAATAAAATATTTATTGATTAATGGTAATTTGTTCTGAAACATCAAAATACTTTTAAAAAATAGGGTTGTACAATATTAAAAGTTAGGATAAATTACAAATACATTCTCTCAAGTTTACTTAAAATATAGATTATTTCCTGTAATTTTTGAAATTACATCTCACCCCTTCAAGTTTTTAATTGCATAATAAATTACTCTTTTTTATTAATTAATCACCAATTCAATCAATAATTTTTAATGATAGCATAAATATATTTTAATTAAAAATTCAAGTAATTTTATTCTTGTATAGGAGACTAGTTAGAAATTTTATTTTTTCTGTTAATTCTGTTAAATTAAAATTCTGACAAAGAAATATTTGTAATTTTCAAAATCATATGGGACAATTTATATTTTAAGCAAATCTCAGGAGTGTATTTATAATTTATCCTAAAAGTTACCATGCATACTAAAAAAACACACACCACTTAAAATATATGTATTATATGCACTTAATTACCTATTTTTATGATAAATGTAAATTTTTGATAGAATTATGATAATTTAGAGTACAGAAATGATATTATGCATTTTTGTGAAAATATTACATATTTTTGTACTAATATTACAAATTTTGTGATTTAAAAATGTTTCGAGGAGAAAAATACTTAACATTATCACAAAAATACATAATATCATTTTTGTACCTCAAATTGTCATGATTTTATCAGAATTTACATAATATTTATCACAAAAATACGTAACTATGTGCATATAAAAGTTGTTACATATATAACACTCACTATATTTACAAAATCGTGAACTCATCATTTTACATGAAAAAATATACAAAAGGAAGAGTTTGGATAAAGTAATTCAATAATATATAGCAATCCTCTAAAGAAATAATCAAATAATGGGATTAAATTGAAACTTATCTTTCAGACAAAGTATTCGTTTATAAAAATAAAAATATAAAAGAAGTTTTTTAAACATAAAATTGGTATAAGAATATATTTTTTAATATTTTTTATTTTTAGATTTGATTCATATAAGATATTACAATGAAACTCAACGAATTACAATGATAGTAATGAAGATCAAACACAAACTTTACAAAGAAACTCCCAAAGTGAAGATAAATATACGGGGAATAAAACCTACACACAGATACAACTGAATCGTGAAAATGCATAGAGATGCAATTAAACTTTGGTCAAATGCAAGTCATAATTGGGTTGTGATATGAAATACAACTCTAATTTACTCATACTTACGCCTAATAAGAATATAATAATTATTTTAAATTATTTTTACTTAAATATAATTTTAAATTTTATATTGAAATCAATTGTGGATCATTCTTTGGCCCCTCCATTATTCTTTGGCCCCTTCTCAGTGGAAACATGCCACTTCAGTATAAATGAATTGGTGGGTCATTTGGTTTTAATTATTTAATTTTTAGCATACAGTTAAGAAAGTCATTTTTAAATTTTTTTTTTTTTTTTTATCTTTACTGATATTTTTTTAATTTGAAATTAAAATTTCAAATTAGAAATAATGCCTTTTTTAAAATTAAATTCAAATAAATAGATAAAATAGTTAATTTACTCCTGTCAAAGTGATGAAATGATTAACATCCAATTTAAAATGGTCATTTTCTTTTAAATAAATCATTCATTCTTAATTTCTATCTAATTTATTAATATATATTAGCATTTAAATTGAATTGACATAATGTGCAAAATTAAATGACAAAATTGATTGAATTGAAACTATGGAGATGAAATAAACGCAAAAGGTAAATTACAGGAAGTACATATATAATTTGCCCGAATTTCTATTTGTAATTTTTTTTTTTTTTCAAATCTCTTTATTTCATGTTACATTTATGAGTAAGAGTAATTTATAATTTGTTTTCTAATTGGTATATAAATCACTTTGTTGAATTGTATTATAGTTTTCTAATGGAAAATTATGCAAATAGTCCTTATAGTTTACACGATGTGTCAATTTAGTTTCCATAGTTTCAATTTGCTCGATTTTGCCCCTTAATTTAACGGATTGTGTCATTTTAGTTCAATAAATAACTGTTGTTAAGTTAATTTAACGGAAAGTCAAACAATGTGTCAATTTGGTCTCTTTATTTTTCACAATGTATCAATTTAGTTCCTGTCAAAATCGAGAAAATTGAAACTATAGAAACAAATTGACACATCATGTAAAGTACAGGGACCAAATTGACACATTGTTTGATCTTCCGTTAAATTAACTTAACAACCGTTATTTATTGGACTAAAATGACACAATTTGTTAAATTAAGGGGAAAAATTGAGCAAATTGAAACTACAAGTACCAAATTAATACATCGTGTAAATTACATAGACTATTTGCATAATTTATCAATTGAGGCAAATGCTGACAAATGTCTTTGGCATATTTTTAATATTAAATTTTTATGTAAAAAAATATTTGGAAGATAGGTAAAATTGTTCTAAAAATCGAAATCATGAAAAATCTTTTAAAATTAGTAAAAAAAATGTCTGTTACTATTTTTTTTTTTTTTTGGGGTTCCTTTAAGTACATTTGTTAACAAGACCTTCATATATAGATTATTTTTTTATTATTATTATTGACGAGTGATATTACTAACTGTACGAGCACGAAATATTGCTCTCGTATAATCCTGTTGATCAAGTCTGCACTCCTCCGTCCGTCGTCGCTTTGCTTCCTGAAAACACAAACGTGAGCTAGCCGGCGGGTGTGTGCCGGATACCTCTCCGATGCCTAAGTCAGCAAAATAGACAAATAGACAAAAAACTCTGTGTATTCGGGAATCAAAGTTGTGTTACCTCTCCATAGATGATGTTGTGAGCTTTTATAGGTTCCGCGTGGCACAATCCTAGTAGGACTCTTACTCCTCCATGTAGAGTCCTCCTAGAAATCACACTCCTGAAAGATATGCTTATCCTTCAACGCCCCCCTCACTGCTTAAACCAAATGAGATGGTTTTACCCCGGTTGGATGAAGGTATGACCGAGCTAACACTTGCACTTCGTCATACTTAATCCAACGCCTTCACATGCAACTTATAGCTCGGCTCTTGTTCACTTGTACCTCGGTTGTCTGTTGAGACCGAACTAACTACGGCAAGCTACGACCGCGCTAACCAAAGCGAGGTCCACCAAGAGAAGCCATCATACCTCGGCTCCAAATACTACGACCGAGCTAACAATGGTGCATTACGACCGTACTAACCAAAGCGAGGTCCACCATGAGAAGCCATCATACCTCGGCTCCAAATACTATGACCGAGCTAACTATCTCTACTCCGACCGTGGTGAGCATCATTACACTTGGACCAAGCTAACACTTGCGATCCACTTGCTAAGCCATTTTTACTGCAGCCCATACCCGCTTAGTCCTTAGACCGAAGTAAATCTGCTCTTACCTCGGTCCATCGTGCGACCCAATTTCTAAAGAAGTCTCCTCCTTAGCTTGGCCCAATTTAGATATAAATTACCCTCTCAATTGCCCCTTAATTCCATCTGCGTAGCATGATTGGGATTACCTGTTACCAGCCGAGCTAAAAACTTTAGCCCTTTCAACCAAGCTAAAGTGTCACCGAGCTACCAATTCGTCCGGTCCAAAAACGTCTTTTTAGTCACGATGTACATCTGAATCGCTTGCTATCCCAGAGACACGTGGCTGGCCCCAACTGATTGAGTACAGCTGTCAATGCCGCCCTCGTACTCCGAAATTTTTGAACAGTCCCGCCCAAACTATAGGTTTTGTACAAAAACCCTATCTTTTCAAATCAATACACCTCTGTTCATCTTCTCTTTCTTGCGCTCTGAGTCTCCTTTTTTCCAAATACAGCTCCTACGTAGCTCATCCTTGCAGTCTTGATCTTCATCCTCTCGACTCAAAGCTATAAGTGATTCTAGAATTCTTCATTTTCCTTTCATTTCGTATAATTTCTGAAGTATGTAGCATAATACTTCGTATGTTTCTCAAAGATGCTGAGATAAGATGCTATATCCTACAGTGTGAGGCTGCCAAAGACCTTTTCTTCAAGTGTGGGTGGAAAGTAGCTGTGGCGCAGCTCGGTCGTAGCCGAGGTCTTCCTAAACCCTCGTTCACATTTTATACCGAGCTCCATGGTGGAGTATGCAAATGCCATTCAGCAAAAAATTTCTTCAAGCTGAGGAGGAAGAGGATGCATCCAAAGAGCCTGACAACAACGCCCAGCTCGGTCGCCAGTCCAACTCTCCAACTCCTGTGGTCTCCATCCCACCTTTACTTGCTGTGTCTGATGCGGTGCCTTCGACCGAGCTCAACCAAAGTGTGTTTGCCACGACCGAGCTACCTTTAGGTGAAGCTAGGGTTGAATTGGATGCTGATTTAGATGACCTCTTTGCATGATTTTTCTTCTGTTTACCAAAGGAGTTTGTAACCGGGCTGAGGCCCCACCTTTTGTACTTCTGATTTGGATTTTGAATGAAAATCTCGCATCTGTCTGTTCAGTCTGTTCCATGCCTACATTCATTTTGTATTCAGACTAACATTTTCTGGCCGAGAGACCTATCTCGATCTTAACCTTGCAATCTGTTTATACCTGCCAACCACTCTTCAACCTAAATCCTTATCTCGACTAAAGAGTACTAAAAGTTGGTTATTCCAGCCAACCACTCTTCAGCCTAGATCCTTATCTCGGTTGAAGAACAATAAGTGTTAGTTTTTCCAGCCAACCTCTTCAACCTAGATCCTTATTTCAGCTGAAGAACAATAAGTGTTGGTTTTTCCAGCCAACCTCTTCAGCCTAGATCCTGATCTCGGCTGAATAGAGCTCAAAGTTGGTTATTCCAGCCAACTCTGAGTGAAGTGTTTGGTTATTCCGGCCAAACTTCTTTATTGCCCCCTAGTCGGGTAAAAGACTTGTTGGTCAAACCTGCCAACTTCCTGCAGTCCAAATCCTTATCTCGGCTTAGGAGAGCTAAATGTTGGTTATTCCGGCCAACATAGAGCTAAGCGTTTGGTTATTCCTGTCAAACTTCTTGATTGCCCCCCAAGTCGGGCAAAGACTTGGTCAAACCTGCCAACTTCTTGCAGCCTAGATATCTCGGCTTAGGAGAGCTAAATGTTGGTTATTCCGGCCAACATAGAGCTAAGCGTTTGGTTATTCCTGCCAAACTTCTTGGTTGCCCCCCAAGTCGGGCAAAGACTTGTTGGTCAAACCTGCCAACTTCCTGTAGCCTAGATATCCTTATCTCGGCTTAGGAGAGCTAAATGTTGGTTATTCCGGCCAACATAGAGCTAAGCGTTTGGTTATTCCTGCCAAACTTCTTGGTTGCCCCCCAAGTCGGGCAAAGACTTGTTGGTCAAACCTACCAACTTCCTGCAGCCTAGATATCCTTATCTCGGCTTAGGAGAGCTAAATGTTGGTTATTCCGGCTAACATAGAGCTAAGCGTTTGGTTATTCCTACCAAACTTCTTGGTTGCCCCCCCCAGTTGGGCAAAGACTTGTTGGTCAAACCTGCCAACTTCCTGCAGCCTAAATCCTTATCTCGGCTTAGGAGAGCTAAATGTTGGTTTTTCTAACCAACTCTGCTTTCAATGCCCCTAGCTCACTAAAACAATTTTTACAGAAAAAAACACTCTATGCTGAAAAGGAAACTACTTGTTTTATTGAGGAAAAGAAAAATTACAAGTACTCTATAGAAAAGATAAAATAACTTGAGATTGGCAGTGTTCCACGGCCTGGGGATAACCTTGCTATCTCCATCTTCTAAGTGGTATGCCCATTTTCCTGCTAATCAACCACTTCATATGGTCCTTCCCATTTGGGCCCTAGTCTTGCCATCTCCGGGTGCCAAAGTGTTTCCCATTACTTTGCGCAGCACCCGATCTCCAATCTTAAATTGCCTTTTATTCAGCTGCCATTCCAACATCTGTGAACAGCTCTTTCCTTTCAAGTTCTTCCACCAGCTGTACATATCCTTTGGCAGCGCGGCTGCCATTTGCTGTGACGAAGCATTGTTTGGACATAATTTGGTCTCCAAAGACCTCTTCAATTACCCCGGCTTCGTTGGGGAACCACAATACTTGATGGTAGATTGAAGCTATCGATCGCATAACGTACAACCATGTCCTTCCCAAGATTATGTTGTAAGAGGAAGGGACTTTCAATATCCAGAATTCCACTTATTTCGTCATGCTTCCTGCTCTGACTGGGAGGATTATCTTGCCCACTGGCCACTCTGGCATTGAATTGAATCCGATTAGGGGAGATGTTGCAGGCGCCAAGTCTTTGTCCTCCGGTTTCAATTGTTTGAAGGTTTCGTAATACATTATCTCACATGAGCTTCCTTGGTCGATCAGAATCCGTTTGATGTCGAAATTCTTGACGCGTAGAGTGACGACTAGTGCATCATTGTGAGGGCAGTATATTCTCGCTAAATCTTTGTCTGAAAAAGATATGACATTTTTGGCCTCTGTTATTCCCTTTTTGATAGCAGGTTGTGCACTTAATACCTCCCTCAAGTGCTCAGCCTTTTTGATCATTCCCCTAAGCTCACATACCCGCTCAGGTTCGAATACCCCATGTATTACGTTAATTACGTCTTGAGATGGGGCGTCGACCGGCATTCCGTTTGGGTTGTTGTGGTTCTGGGAGGCTGGCTGTGTTCCTCCTTCTATGTATTGGTCCAGGTGCCCAGCTGTCACTAACTCCTCCAAATACTGCCTCAATGGTGTGCAATTTTCAGTGTGGTGCCCCTTTTCATCATGGAAGGTGCACCACGACCTCTCGTCATAGTCTTTTTGCGCTTCTCCCAGCTTAGCAGGCCATCGGACGAAAGGTTCATTACGAATCTCGCTGAGAATCCGATAGATTGGTTTTTTGAACACCGTGGTAATGGCAATGCGGACTCTTAACCATCTTTTGTCTTGGTCTTCTCCGTTGTCTCGCCTGCTTCATCCGTTTTTGCTTAGACATTCTACCGCGTTGACTTTTGCCAAAGTCTTTTTCTCTGGTATTGCGGTTGTGCTAGTTTTTGTTTTAGCACGGGCGCCATCCTCTTCCACCTGAATGTGCTAGTGCACTCTCTCCATTAAGGCCTCCATTGTGAGAGGCGGCGTCATAGTGATTGAGTCCCTCAGTCTGTTCCCGACTGGAAGGCCTCTTTTGTACTGCGCGATAGCGAGATTTGTAGGGCAATCTCCTATCTGGTTGAATGTCTCCCAATAACGACTGTTGTAGGATCTTAACGTCTCCTTGTCGCCCATGTCAATGGAGAGTAGCTGATCGATCTCCATTGGCGTCTTGGTGTTCGTTCTGAACCTTGTTACGAACGCCTCTGCTAATTGTGCCCAGGAGGCGATGCTGCCTTCTGGTAGCCTTTCGAACCAGGTTAAACCTAGGTCGCCAAGGCTGGATGGGAATATGATGCACATTAAAGCTTCGTTTTGCCGGTATACAGCCATAACTTGGCGAAAGTGGCTCAAGTGCGAGTAGGGGTCTGTCTTCCCCTCATACGTGGTGAATTTGGGATGTAGGAAGCCTGAAGGTAGGGACGCGTTCTCAATTGCCGGGACGAACAGCGAGGTCTGCAGCCTCGCTAATGCTTTGTCCGTTGGTTCGTAGGCTGGGCGTGGTATTGGCATTCCTACCTCGACGCTTCCATGCGTCCGAGGAGCCAACCGCTGAAGTGCTGAAACTCTGCGAGGGTCGCGTGCCCTAGTATCCTCCTTCCATCGCGCCCTTTCTTCAAGCACCGTTCGCAAATCGGACGATCTAGGCAACTTCGTTTGCCTGGATGATGTCTGGTGCATGCGCGAGGGCCGATAGGTGCTTCCTTCAGTGTATGACCTCTCAGATCTCGTTCTCTCAGACCTGGAGTAACGAGTCCTGGACATCCTTGTTTGAGTGTCGTCTGTCCTCCGGCTCCTACTCTGTGCTTGTGATGGTGTGGTATGCCTACCACGATCTTCTGAGTGGCGATGGGGTGTCTTGCTTTTGCGCCCCTCTCCTGTCACCACCCCTTTTCCTTTTATCTGGTGTTTCATTGACTCTATGTCCACTGCCATCTTTCGTATCAATTCATCCTGCTCCTTGATGTGATCCTCCAGAGCTTGAGGGTCGATCCTCCATCTCTGTCTGTTAGGACTTGGTGAGCGAGAGCGACGGGGGCTGTTAGTCCGCCTCCCCCTTGGATCCCTCCGGGGGTTCTGCCGCTGGGGTTCTAAGTCCGCCATGGGTGGGATAGAAGGCAAACCTTCGCGCCTCCCACCCCCCTCTGGAGTCAGCCCGTTGACGGCGGACTGCGGTAAATCTTCATTGTGCGCCATTACTTCTATCTAGCGAGGAAAGCTTGATCAAGAGGTTTTGTTCTTGTCTGATATTCCCACAGACGGCGCCAATTGTACGAGCACGGAATATTGGCAAACCTTCGCGCCTCCCACCCCCCTCTGGAGTCAGCCCGTCGACGGCGGACTGCGGTAAATCTTCATTGTGCGCCATTACTTCTATCTAGCGAGGAAAGCTTGATCAAGAGGTTTTGTTCTTGTCTGATATTCTCACAGACGGCGCCAATTGTACGAGCACGGAATATTGTTCTCGTATAATCCTGTTGATCAAGTCTGCACTCCTCCGTCCGTCGTCGCTTTGCTCCCTGAAAACACAAACGTGAGCTAGCCGGCGGGTGTGTACCGGATACCTCTCAAATGCCTAAGTCAGCAAAATAGACAAATAGACAAAAAGCTCTGTGTATTCGGGAATCAAAGTTGTGTTACCTCTCCATAGGTGATGTTGTGAGCTTTTATAGGTTTTGCGTGACACAATCCTAGTAAGACTATTACTCCTCCATGTAGAGTCCTCCTAGGAATCACACTCCTGAAAGATAATGCTTATCCTTCAACACCCCCCTCACTGTTTAAACCAAATGAGATGGTTTTACCCCGGTTGGATGAAGGTATGACCGAGCTAACACTTGCATTTCGTCATACTTAATCCAACGCCTTCACATGCAACTTATAGCTCGGCTCTTGTTCACTTGTACCTCGGTTGTCTGTTGAGACTGGACTAACTACGACAAGCTACGACCGCGCTAACCAAAGCGAGGTCCACCATGAGAAGCCATCATACCTCGGCTCCAAATACTACGACCGAGCTAACAATGGCGCGCTATGACCGCGCTAACCAAAGCGAGGTCCACCATAAGAAGCCATCATACCTCGGCTCCAAATACTATGACCGAGCTAACTATCTCCACTCCGACCGTGGTGACCGTCATTACACTTGGACCGAGCTAACACTTGCGATCCACTTGCTAAGCCATTTTTACCGCGGCCCATACCCGCTTAGTCCTTAGACCGAAGTAAATTTGCTCTTACCTCGGTCCATCGTGCGGCCCAATTTTCAAAGAAGTCTCCTCCTTAGCTCGGCCCAATTTAAATATAAATTACCCTCTCACTAACTAATAATAATAAAACTACATATCAGTGTATAAACCTATTATTCAAGTGTAACTTACATCTACACAGTGAGAGTTAACCATGTCTACATAATATTGTGATATTGAACAGTAATGTATGTTTGGGATTAGCTATTTTAATATATATATATATATATATTGTGTTTAGTGAAAATTTTAAAAGAAGAACCTTCAGTGTGTTTGGTTTTAATTTTCTGAATTCAGTTTTTTAAAAATTGAGTTTTTTGTTTGTCGTATTTTTTTTTTAATTTTTAGTGAATACTTTTAAAATTTCAAGTAATTTTTTTACTTTGTTAGATACACATTACTTAGATGTATCTAAATAGTAAAATATTTGTAAAAATATATTTTAAGAAAACAATAAATATACAAAAATATTTTTAAAAAAATGTATTGAATTTTAGTTTTTTTTTTTTTTGGAATTTTTGATATTTAGTAATTTTTTAAAGATTTTTTTCACAAATATTATACTTTTTAAACGTATTCATATTAGGTGTGTCTAAAAATTAAAAAAATTGCTTAAAATATTAAAAAAATTCAGTGAAACGAAAAAATAGAATTTTCTGAAAAGTGAATTATGAAAACTGAAATCAAACAAAGTGATTGGCCGTGTTTGGTTTGTGTTTGTAGAGTAATTTTTGAGATAAAAAATATGAAAACTTATTTGGTTTACCTTTTTACAGAAATGATTTTGGAAAATTATTTTGAGAAGAGAGTTTTAAAAAAAGTGATTGATTTGATGTGTATGAGAGAGAGTGATTTTGGAAAGGAGGTAACCAAACAAAATTTTGAGATTTTTTTTGGAAAAATTTGTTTGGTTTGATTACTCTTGAAAATTTGTTTGTAGAGAATTTTTTCCAAAATTTTTTTTGAAAAACAAACCAAACAAGTGTTTTTCAAGATTTAAAAAAAAAAAAATTAGACTTAATTTTCAACTTAGTCCGTTTGGGAAGAGCTATTCCAGGTTTTTTTGGATATTTTAGTCATAAAAGACAAAATAGGCTATTTTAGTCACAAAAAACAACACATCACATCCAACCCATAATCATTACACTCTTCTCTCACAAAAAAAGTCAAAAAAGTCAAAAAGCTAAAAAGCCCTTTCCAAATCAAGCTTTTTAGTCCAGGCTAAAATAGCCAAAAAAGTCAAAAAGTCAAAAAGTCAACTCACTTCCCAAACGGAGGCTAGTGATGTGGTGGTCAATTAGAATATTAAAGGTAACACTCTTTCTTATATTTTCTCTAATCATCAACCAATCATATCACTTACACGTCATTGAGTCTAAAAAGTAGACTTGTATATCATTTTCCTTAAAAGGAAAAAAAAAATTTGCACTTTTAGGTTCTACTCGAATAGATGGAGGAAAAAAAATTAAAAAATAAATAAAGATTTGTAAAAAAATCTACAAAAGACAAAAAAGTTAAAAAAATATTTTTTTTATTTTCTAACGCTGTATTTGATTGGAGAATTTAGGAAAAGATTTGAAAATGAAAAAAAAAAAATATGTGTGAAACTATGTGAAATGTAAGTATATTTTATTTCCATTTCCCCAATTTTTTTTTATTTTTCTTTTCAAAATCCTTCCCAAATCCCCTCAATAAACACAACGTAAGAGTATTTTTTAAGATTTTTTTTAAAAAAAATTATTTCTTAAATTATATAGACATGAAAAGTTAAAAAAAAAAATAATTAGGCCAAGTTTGGGAAGATTAAATAAGTGTACTTTTTGAATTTTTATGAAATATGGGTTGGATTTGGGTTGGGTTTGAAGTGATGTGTTAGAGAGGTGATGTGACTTAAATAAGATGATGTGACTTAAATAGGATAGTGACTTTTTGACTTTTTGAATTTTTTTGAGGATGCCAAACTTGGCCTTAATCTCAAAATATAACCGTTACATTGATTTTTTTGTTCCACTTTGAATTTATCAACATTTTGAAAATTTTAATTTGAAAACAATGAAGCCGCCCAAAGATGACACACATTGCATCTATTTTTCTCTCCTTCTCCAATGACTTTTGCATACAACACGACATGTTTTATAAATTTAAATAAATAATAAAAGAAAAAGAAAAAATAAAGTCAAAATGTCCCACCGACACCTCAAAAAGCAGAGAGACACGATAAAAACCCAAGCCCTAAAAAGAAAGTCCATACGTTTTACACCACGTGTCTATTTCCCCCCAATTATTATACCTCTATTTGTATTAACCCCTTCGTACCGTCACGTGTCGGTGATCAATATTCATATTTTTATGATATTCAATGAGTGGTTGGGTGTAAATAAATATATATAATTATATAAAGAGAAATGGTTTAGATCACTAATTAGTGGTGGCTCTAATGATGTGGTAGTGAGTTTCACCCATTATCATTGTGTGTTTATGCCTTGTTTTTTTTTTTTTTTTCAATTGCCACCTCACTAGTGGTGGGATTAGTGATGACAAATTAGTGATCTATAGCATTACTCTTATATTAAAATATCTGAACCTTATATTAGAACATACAAAAAAAAAATGTTAGATATTTTTAATTTCAATAGTGTTTTATCATCAGGTAATATGTTAATTGGTATATCAATTGATGTGGATATAGTTTATCTTTAAATTCATTCACAATGATATATAACAATAGTTATGTCTTGAATAATTAAATGTATAATAAATCAAAATTAATATATAATATATTATGTCATTGTAAATTAAATTTTAAAAAACTTTTTTTAAAAAATCTGAAATATTTTTCATATTTGAATTCTAACTATATTATTAATTTAAAGGCCGTTCTTTTTTTTTTTTTTCCTCAAGATAATGGTTAATATATATTAATAATTAGATTACAATACCGACTAACTTCTCCACATATACTGATACTTGGGCAATTGGGCAATTGCATAAGCACTTGGGCAATTGCATCTACTTTAAGACCGCCCAATAAGTTACTTTTAATAGATAGGTGTGGTTTAAGTCTCATTTGGTATTAATTAATATAATTAACTTTTTTGTGTTTAAACTTTTTTAGTTTCGTTTGATTTAAATTTTTTAATTTTTTTGACTTTTGTGAGAAAAAAATATAATAATTATGAGTTAGATGTGATATTTGTCTTATTAGCTTATTTAGGCTTGGTTTGGGGTAACCTATATAATCCATCTTTTTATCTTTTTATCTTTTTTCCATCACATCACCTCTCTACTTTTCTACACATCTTTTCGTAAAAAGATAAAAAGTACATTTTTTTAGGACACCCCAAACCGTCTATTTTATCATTTTGTATTTTTTTAGCCCCAAAATAATAGTCAAACTAGGGTTTTCTTATTTATTACAAGTTATCATATCACCTCTATTTTTTTACACATATTTTTGTAAAAAATTACTAAATAAGTAAGTTTCAAATGACCACTTATTAATAACAATAAGTTTAGAAATATCTAAATCAAATATAAAATTAGACACATAAAACACTTGAATGAATATTATTTTAGAACACAATTTTTTAAAAAATATTTATATAAAATTATAAAATAATTATATATTTTTCTTATAAAAATACATGTCTTAAAAAAATATAAAAAAACGATTTTCACAAAATAACTCAAAAAATTGAGTCTCCTGTCACAGTTTGAGATGCACACTCGTTCATATCTTTTTTTTATAAAAAAATGGGTATTATATTTGAAGTTTTTACTGAAACAATTTATTTCAGTAAACTATGATTTAAAATTTGATTTAGTTAGTGGGGCCTATCATTTAATAGTATATTACATTCCAATGCTCACCAACGGTTAAAAACGTTGTTCAGCTACTGAACTCCCAAGGACTCCTCTGCTCAAACTTTACTCCCCCCTTCTCTCTCTCTCTACATATATGTATCTGTAACTTTAGTTTTCTCCATCTACCTCTATATACACCCACATAGAGAGAGAGAGAGAGAGAGAGAGAGAGAGTGAGTTGGGTTTTAGAGAGAGAGGAAAGGTCTGGCAGGGTTAAGGGCAATAGCGAGTCGACTCGGAGGGATAAGGAGGAGGAAAGTGAAGATAAAGGTCATGGAGTGGTGGCACAAGATGGTTTTCCCTGTTAGGAGAGTCTGGGTTGCTCTTGCTTCCCGAGTCAAGTCTCGCAAAAACGGTGAGTCACTCACTCTCTCTTCTCCTCCTCTCTCTCTCTCTCTCTCTATATATATATATATTTGTGTTTCAAAGAAAGAGAGAGAAAACATTCACCTGCAAAAGTTATCATGAATTTAAGTGAGTTTGTGGTACTTTCAATTGTTATATTAATTGGGAAAAATACCCAAAATGAAAATAAACATCTCCTCACATAAAATTTGGGAAAATATATTATTTTAATGGAAGTCAGATAAAATATTTGCATGTTATTGAAAAATTTTGCTGCATTAAAAATTAAATTTATAAAATTTTTCATCAAATTGGTATTTATTTTTTAAACAATTGTTATTTCCCAAGAAATTTTCTACCCAAAATTCAGGAGAAAAATTCCATAATGGCTTCTTTACCATGAATTTTCCTTATTCTTGGGAGAGAAAAAAAAATATGGATATATATATATATATATATGAGAAATTTCATATCAATGTAAAACTCAAAAAATAATTATAAATAAGTGATAAAATTATAAATTTTTTCATAAATATGTAATAACTTTTTCAAATTACTTCTGATTGGTAATTTCTCATATATATATAGATATATATATATATATATATTTGGATATGGAAAACAAAAATGGCATATAATCAGAAAAAATATATAAAAAAGTATTTACAATTTATATTTTGATATAGTGTGAGTTACACTTATAATGAATTTATGATATTTACGTTTTGAATTTTTGTATAGTAATTTTTTGAATAGGTAGTGTTGAAATTTAATAAATAAAAATTGTTGAAAAAGAAAAGAATAAATAAAGGGAATTGGTTGAGGAATATTGTTGTTTGATGTTCTCTTCAAGTGTTGCGTTGAAAAGAAGCATATTGTTAGTAGTGATCCAATAAGGGGAGGGGGGTTGTGTTGGTCAATTTAGATATCATGGAAATTCAAACACTTGGTTGGAGTTTTTTTTTTTTTTTTTTGGATAGGAAAAGCCTTGGTTGGAGTTGGGGTTGTTGGATTCAACATGATTTTGATCTCTATTTGAATTTGGAATGGTGTCCATTAGGTGGAGATAGGGTTATTCTCAAATCTTAGACAAAGTTAAACACTATCCATTGATATAAAAAAAATATAAAATAAAATAAAATTTAAACTCTAACAAATTATTTTTTATGCTTTTTTTTTTTTTTTTTGGTTTTTTGGGTGGTATAAGAGATTCTATTACCTTGTGAGCCCATCACCAACCTATTTGGATGATCTATTTTGTTCATTTTATGGACTTTTATTTGTAGATTATTTATTAAAATAAAAAATAGATTGATTCGGTAGTCACATAATTTCATTATGTTTGTCTTAAAGAAATAAATAATATATTTTCGAAATCATACCTTTTATTGGGTCAATATGACTACTATTATTGGGTCAATAATATTTTTATTAATAATTTACATACGGTGGATTTAAAAGATCAACGGTTCGAATTATGAATACGAAGGCTATAGTGGGCTCAACAGAACCAACTAAATGGCTCAATCTTCTCTTCAATTGGAGAGAAGTTAGACCCCATTACAAATATCATGTAAAAAATTGAAATGGAGATACAAGGTAATAAACAAACAACACATAAGGGTCAAAAAAAATTTCAAAGAAATACAAAAAGAAAGGCCTATACGCTGATAAAGAGATATGAATTCTAACTTCTTATTAAGGTACATGAACTCTTAACCAACGGATTAACTTATTGATTTATTTTATAGGCTACCTTCGAGTATTTTGTCTAAAGTTTCTTACAAGTATTAAGATTGTGTTTAGATTATTAATTTAGAGAAGTAACTTAGAAAGAGGGAAAAAAAAAATGTGAGTGAAATGTTGTACTTTGTAATTTAGTGGATTTTGGAGAGAAAGTGAGTAGTAAGTTGAATATATGGCTTAGATATAATCATGTAAGCCAAAGAGATCATTATAGTGGTTTGAAATATAAGATGGTTCTAGATGCAGTAACACTTAACTTTTTGTCCCAATAAAGGATGATGTATAATAGTAGTTTTTGTTCTTCTTTTTGACCTCCCAAAAAGCAAAGTATCATTCAAATTTATCAACCATTTTGTAATTTATCAAATTAAGTAAGCATTAGCATTAAGAAACGTATTTTTCAATTCATTTTTAGCAATTATTCCTTCTACAAGTGGTAATAAAGTTCCTTCCCCTGTTTTACACCATTCATTCACTAACATTATTTAAATTTTAATAAAGTTGTTTCAAAACTTGTTTTGTGGAAGGGTTTTAATTTCTTTTTCTTTTTATTCCTTAAAAAAATGGCTTAAAAGATTCCATTAATGATTATTCTCACGACTAACGACCAAAACGAGATTATTAAAATTTGACGACTACTTAATGGAAAAATAATAATGTTAATAATCTAATGGGGAAAAAAATTAGGATAAAGAAAAGATGTATTCTTTCTTTATATTATTTCCATCATAGTGGTTAATAATACTCTAGTCCTAGTCCAAAATGTTATTAGTTTAAGGTTCTAATCAAGTTTCATGTACTAATTTTATTTCTTAAATTATTATATACATATAATAACATGAATTAGAGATTCCTATGGTGGTGGGCTACATCCACTAGGCTAAATCCACTTAGAGACACAGTACGAAATGTCACAATTATTTATGTTTAGACCCAACAACAAAAACTAGGGTGTAAAAAACTCTGGCTACTAACAACCAAAATGATGATGACTCAGCTTTAAATGTTTCAAATGTCCACGTACAATTCATCTAGAACATTGTGTTTAGATGACTTATGAAAAGAAATTAAATTCATCTCACAATCATAATTATATTATTTTAAAAAAATAAATAATAAGTATAATTTTAAAATAGATATTTCATTTATCCATAAGACATCATCGAAGTAGGCCTAATGATGGGCCCAACAAGCCGAACTAAATGACTCCAGTCTTTTTCTCAACTTGAGAAGAATTTAACCCTTTCGTTTATATTAGACCGATTTAGTGCAACTTCTAACAAGTTGATAGTTGATAGTCAAAAAGCGTAAACCTAAAAGCCTCCATTCTTTTACTTCTCAATAATTAGTTTTTTTCCTACTTATTTAAGTTATTTCTACCTCATAAGTTGTAAGTATAAGTTGTATCAAATATTTTGCAACAAATTTATAAAAAGAAAAGTTGCTATTAGAAGCTTCATCCAAATAGGGCCATTGGTTTGGTCATGTTGTATCAGAATCCCTCAGTACTAACTCGACCTATTTAAGTAATTATGTCAAGTATCCTAATGCTAACTAGACATGCTTATAAACGTATCAACCCCCAACATAACACAGATAACATGATCAACACATTACTCGCATTTAATTGATAACAAAGGCTTCAATCAAAGATTTTGATTAAATTAGAAAAAATTCAGATTAAAAAACATATAAAAGTAGAAATTAACAAATTACATTTGCATTGAGGGAAAATAATAGTATTAGACATATAGTAAGCTTGGTATTTATATAGCAATTAGATTAAACGAGTTAGTCATGCCAAATCCATGTTGAATCCGTATTACGTGAGTCTGATACTAACCTGACTTGTTTGTTATTCGTCTTATTGTTGTATTGTGTTAAAACTTCCTCCTCTACTAGTAACTAATTAATGTAATAAATTATGATTACTTTGTAACCTTTGTATCAGTTAATATCCAGATTGTTATGGTGTCTTCTTGCTATCTAAACTCTTAATCATGGTTTTAAATAACGAATGCTATGAACCTACAGCTTCAAATTTTGGATCACTTACAAGTCTCCGGCTACATTGTTTTGGGCAGGTGCTGGGCTGTTAAAGCTTCGCGATGACATACAAACCTGTGGATACGAGGATGTGCAGGTGATGTGGGAAATGCTCAGTAGATCAGGCTTGGATTCGATGTCAAACCTCCCCAAGCGCAAGCACAGGCCTTTTTGGAGGGTTTTCGTGTGGTCTGGCCATAGCGCTGCCCCGTCTTCTTTCTCCACAACTCATGCTTAATCGGCAACTTTCTCTTTCCTCTCTCTCTCTCTGTTTGGTTCAATACTATGATAATAATGATAAAGTCTTGTTAATGTCTTACAACATGGCATGGCATCACTACTTCAGAATTCTAGGTCTGAAATTGAATTGAAGTGGTATGGTACAGAGAGCTATATTGCAAAAAGTGTATCCATAACAGTATATGATTATGGATTGTGTCTTTACATTACTACCTCTGTTTTGTTGGTATAAGAGTAGTGTCACAATGACAAAAAAGGTGACGTGTGTAAATATTGTATTGTGTTTTGTCATCACCCACAATCAAGTCATACAATGGAAGGGCTTTGGGCCCAATTTTACTCATTTTCTGTACTTGTGTTGAGCAGAATTTGATGTGCAACAAGTTCTAGTACTGGATGAAAATGAAGAGTTGTGAATAAATTGACTGATGTGGTGTCAAATAATTGATAGCAAAGCTCTAGTTAGAAAGTGTTGAGTTGTTTTTAAGTTTACGCACACAAAAATCGATTAAACAATCGGTCACAAAATGTATACCGAAGAATAAAATTTTTCACAAGTGAACCCTTACTACAAATTTTGTAAAATCTCGTCCATTCATGTATATTTTGTGCCTGGTTCAATGATCAGTTTTTATGTTCATAGCAGAACTGTGAGTCTAATTAAATGTTGGCCCAGTTTAGTACAGTTTGTTGCAAGTTAAAAGTTAAGGATCAAGAAATAGAAGTCAAAAGTATGCTTTCCCCAACTTCCCAATAATTAGCATTTTCAACTTAGTTAAGTTGTTTTTATTCCATAAGTTGTAAATAAAAGTTGTATAAAACATCTATCCCCAAAAAAAAAACAATAAAAAAAAAGTTGTATAAGACAGAAGTTATAAGAAGTCGCAATAAACTGTGCCAAACAGGTTGGTAATTATGAAACCTTTTTGGCATACAACTACTTGGTTTGAGGGGGAGGATTGCAGTGTTTCTCAATATGAGTTCACATTCTTGCTTAATTTTACTGCATCTCCATGAGAAGTGATTTTTTTGGATCATATTGCATAAACCAAACAGGATTACATCAATCAACTTAGTTTTTTTCAATTTTTAATGATTGTTTTTCGAATTTATTAGGACCTCCAAATTCCCAAAACAAAAAAAAACAAAACAAAACAAAAAGAAGGGAATTTTCACTACTCTTGCAACCTATAGTACATATCCACAATTCTTCATTGTGTTTCCAATTCAAAAGTATTAGAAATTGAGTACAAATTCCTTTTCCCCTACATTATGTGTGAAACAATCTGTACACATTTCACAATCATCCTTCAATCCTCTGCCCAGTGAGTCTACAAACACAATTTTTCAAGAAAAGTACACATAATGCAGTGCCAGCAGTACTGCAATCTGTAATTTGTATAATTTTTGGTTCTACAATTTAGTGTCGTCTACATCTGCATGCATCCGTGTGTCCATGCTCATTGCCACCCTCAGCTGCGTAGATTTTCCGGAGCAGCACTATACATGCTGAAGGCAGTTTCAGGCACCACCTCCAATGTCACATCAGCACCCATTTTAGTTCCCCCAAAGAGATGACATGTCTAAACAGGGCAATCTACTGAAATTGGCGGATTGCCCCATCCGATCATTGCTAATCTACGATCACAATAGAATATGGATTTATAATACCAAATCCTATCTATTTGTATGAGGGTGCATGGGCTCTTGCATGGGCTCATAGGAAGCAAACTCATAGTAAGCAAATGCAGAAAGCCATCGGGCCTAGGATAGGGGACATGTTTTCGGCTTAGGGCTGAAAATGGAATCATGTTGTAAGAGAAAGCAATGACCACTATCTTTTCATCCAAAAAACAAAAATCTAAAAAACAAAGCAAAAAATATTGATAGCATTTTACCATCAGATTGCTTGTATGGAGCTTCCTTGCACCCAAACAAATAAAACGCCCCATATATTCCAATAAGCAAACTAGTGAGAGATGATATTCTCCAAGCCATTTAACAACATATATAACTTACAAGAAAAAGAAATAACATAGACAAGCTTCAAAAAACAAGAAAGCAATATCCAAAACTAAAACTAAAATTGCAAAAAAAGAAACAAGGTAGAAATCCACTGAACCGCTGGACAAATATAACATTACTTTCAAGACGAGCAATGTTATATAACCATCAAGAATAATCTTCGTCAAAACGTGGTGTTAATAATGAGATAGCAATCAATTCCTAGTGTTGAAAATACATACACAAAAACTGTTACATGCAATTGAGCTTCCTACCAGACTACATAAAATTATTCCTGCAAAACTGTTTCTAATTTGTCCTCTTAAATGGGCTATAAATTACAGAAAAAAAGTGGAAAACATGCAGTGAGAGACATATGCTAATATTACAACAATGCAACCATACATCGGCAATCTTTTTCTTCAAGTCCCTTTGATTGGTTGCTGATAAATACCGTATTTCTTACTGAGGACACAAGCTCTGAAGCAGGAGATACGACTATAACAATTTCCGGCTCTGAACCCCATCATCTTGTAAGGGGCCCCAAGGGCAGTAGAACGGTTCAGAAAAGGCCATAAACGAGAAATTACATCATCAACATGCCCAAAAGCCATAAAATGCACTGAATCAAAACATAAACACTAGAGTTTGGTTTCATTTTTCATTCGTCAAATGCACGTGTACATATTTTCTCCAGCTGTAACGGCCAATCTTCACCAAGCTGTTGTGGTTTCAGCTCCATAGCAACCCTGAAATCGAGTAAAGACAAAGGACATTCGGATTTCCTTTCTTGTACACCTTCCATAGGCCTATTGCTACTTTGCATAGGATGAAGATGATGACCCGGTCTGACACCATTAACAAGCTTCAAATGAGTTTGGTGCTTGTTCAGACTGCTCTTTGTCGGTTCATGCCCTGACCGTGCCCCCACTAGTTCAACGCACGACCCGATTAAACCCTTCAAGTAAGCATCCAACCCGTTGTTCAACAAATTGGCACAGTCCATAGTCACGCCTTCAAGACCCTGTGTTGCAGCAATCTGCTCCATACGTTCCCTCAATGCTGTGCTGTCCAACAAACCACCAATGTTGAATGAGCTAACACAAGTACTACTACTTGCCAAAGGCATCATTCTGTAGGCTCCACCTACACTAGCTGGGCAAGATGGAACACCCAGTGGTGCACGGAGTAGACTCCTCGCATAACCCCCTTTTCTATCTTCAAAAGATAATTCTTCAGCCAGGTCTTTGCTATGCGCAGAGACTGAACCATCTGGCAAGCCCTTTATTATGGGTAAATTATCAGAGTGATAATGGGAAACCTCCCCTTCATTTTCTGCTCGTTCCATGGGTCCTTGATGATGCTGCACCGGCCTTCGAATATCATGTGGAGTCAAAACCCCATTTTCCAAAACAACAGTTGAATTACCATCATGTTCAGTTGATGATTGTTGAGAAACAAAGTTTGTCTTTCCATTTGGTGCAAAAGAACTAGGACGATCCAAAGGCTTTCGATCACGAGTTCCAGTCCTGACCTTTCGCGGTGACAATTGCAGAATATCACCATTTGACAAAAATGACGGATTTGACACACTTTGCTTGTGCCCATCCCTTGTAGGCTCTTTATTTCCAACTGCTTTAACTGACTTCAGAACTTCCTTCTCATGAGCCAACGGTGGGACTTCTGCACTACAGGCATTTTTCAGAATTGAACGAATGAATTGATTATGCAGTGGAATATTTTCTCTTCCAACAATCCGAACGCAAAGCTTATTGAACTCCACCTTGCTTAGCTTCAAACTCAAAAATCTATTCAAAAAATAAAAATATTGCTTTGACGGCTCTGGCCCAAGTTTCTTAACCATCTGAGCTTTCAATTCAGCAAGATTGATCCGTTGGTGCTGATGTGGAGGTTGCATTCTCAGCACATAAAGTCCGTACACAGCAAGCAAGATCACAAAATTCCCACCGACCAAACCCAAAACCTAGAAGCCCTAATTTCACTACTAAATTAGGGTTTTGCTTTTTTTCCAAAATCCCATCTTCCACGCAAGTTTTAATCCCTCCCCGAGCAAATCCGACAATGCCAAACCGAAGAACATCTTCAGAAACCCAAGCAAAAGAATCTGAAGATTGAAGGGGTTGACTCCAGAACCAGAGATCCCAATTTCCAACTAACTCTCCCTCCAAAACCAATTGCATAAATTTTGAAATTGCAATCCACCAAACACAAATCCCAATCCAAATTACTCATATACACACAAGAAAAGGCTCAATTTTTCAACGACGAAGTCGAAAACCCAACAAAGATACCTCTCTGTAACACCAAGTAAACCCCAATTCATACCTATTTGACAACTTACAGTCTTGATTATTCTCTCCCAAAACCCCAACCCAGAATTAATTTGATGATGAGAGCTTATTCGAGTATGTGGAGATTCAAAATTACAGAGAATTGAAATGCAAGAACAGCAGAGATTCAAGCTTCTAGAGAGAGAAAATTCGAGCATACAAGAGAGAGAAACAGAGAGAAATTCAATAACCTGACCTCGTCGGAGCTTCGAAATACAAGTTGAAATTCAGATTCCGAAGAGTGTTCGCAGAGACTTTCCTCTTCGGAATCCATATCCCCTCTTCCTCCATTGTTCTTTCATTCATTCTCTCTCTCTCTCTAGAAATCGCTCTGCATTCCGATTCTTTCTCTCTCCAAAAATTTCTCTCTCTCTCTCTCTCTCTCTCTCTTCGAATCGGAGATTGAAGAACCCAAACCTCGCTCTCTGTGTCTCTCTCCGATCTCTCCCTCTCTCTCTTCGATTTTGTGTCTGTACAGAGCAAGTGTTTTTTTAATTTTTTTTAATTTTCTAGGTTTTATTTATTAATGCTATTATTGAAAATTTAGAAGAAACATACGCGCCTCAGTATTCGTGAAGGACACTCACCTTTTCATGTGGCTTATTTACCCAAACTCTTAAGCATTGTTTCGTTGGGAAGAATGAAAATTATAAAAGATGTGTGAAATTAGATAAAATATAAGTATATTTTATTTATATTTTACTTATCTTTTTATTTATTCTTTTTCAAATCTTTTTTCAAATTACCCAACCAAACTCAGCGTTAAACTATTGAGAAGTATCATTTTAACTTCTTAAACTATAAAAACATATAAATGAATCTTCTAACTGTTGAGAAATATCATTTTATCCTTAAATTATAAAAATGTACAAATAAATTTTTAAAACTATAAAATCTTACAAATTAGAGTCCGAACATAAGGGATTAAAATGAAACAAGCCAACAATTTAAGAGTTCATTCGTTTGTTTTTATAATTTAGTAAGTAAAGTGATACTTTTCAATGATTTAAGAATTCATTTATACATTTTTATAATTTAGGGAATTAAAATAATAATTTTCAATACTTTAAGAGGTCTTGAGGTAAATAATTCTTTTTCGACTTATTTTAAAAAGTAGGTTAAAAGTTAATTTTTTGAATTTTAAAAAAAAATATATGTAAAAAAATAAAGAGGTTATGTGATTTAAAAAAAAAATTTAAAAAGTTAGCTTTTAATTAACTTTTCAAAATAGGCCTCAGGGTGTCCACGTGTTGAGATGCAATTGGAGTTTGTGCGCAAGTGATTTTGAAGCGCGTGGAATTTTTGTTGTTTTGTAAAATCATTTTGATTTATTTTTTATTTTTATTTTTTTTTTGAGAATTTGGTATCTAAAACAGTTAAGATTCCACTGAAAATAAAGTGAAAATAACTATATTAGTGGAAATTAAGAAAAATTCATATTAATGAAAAACTTCATTTTTTTTTATTTATCAAATTGACATTATTTATTTAATTTACTATTAAAATGGTATTACTCTAAATACCAAAAGACAAAAAGATAAGTAATATTTAAGGGAAATGTCATATAAATGGGAAAGCTGAGAATAATTGGGCCAAATTATATCATTTTGCCTTTTCTATTAGTCCATGTAATTTTAATTAGCTTGATTTTGATTATTAATTTTAGATTTTGTGTCTATTTGGTCTAACTGATAACACCGATTACAATTTTTCAAACAAAATAATCACTAAGTTGGTTAAGGTTAATTTACTGAGATGAATAAATTTATAATTTTTTTTCCTATAAAAGCATAACATCTCACTCTTGTGTATTTTCCATTAAAAAAATGTAATAAATTGAACTAAATTGAGACAAAATTATAAATTTAAGCCGATTGAAATTACATGGACTAAAATGACATAAGAATCAAAATATAGGGACTATTAGTGTAATTTGCTCAAAAATTGCAAAGAAAATGTTATATTAATTAATAAGTTTAAAAAAAAAAAAATCATTCTAACCAATGTGTACTGTGATATCAAAATTTTGATATTTAAAATAGATCTCATTACAATAACATTATTAGTAATAATACCTACCAAAAAAATAAAATGTATAGATTATATTAAGTAGGAATTTACACCATATTAATCGTTTTTATTAAGATAACTTTTCAAATACTTTTTCAAAATACATTATTTTTTTTATAATATTATAAATGACATTAGTTAATAAAATAATTATAAATTTGTCTTAGTTGTATAACATTCCTCTAATAGAAAATTCATAGATGTATAATTCTCATTTGTATCAAACACATCTTTCACTTGTATTTTATTAATTTGTAGATGTATAACATCTTTCATAGATACATAATTCTCACAAACGGCGCCAATTGTACGAGGAGCAAATATTTGTTAATGTCCGTACTCCTCGTATTCAAGCTTTGCTTCACTCCGAATAACCTGAAAACATAACGACAATGAGCTACCCGGCAGGTGTGATGCCGGAAAGTCCCTCCGACGATCAAATTAGCACACTTTTGAGAGAAACGGAATGTAGAGAGAAAGAGAGTTCATAAAATTCGCTTCGTTTTTCTAAGTGTAAGGCCGTGTGCCGTCTCTAAGCTATTGCCCTGCCTCCCAAAGTTGTCTACGCACTACTTTTGTCGTCCTCTTCTGGACGAGCGGCTACACTACCCTCTCTATTCCTTACATGTGTACGCATCAATATCACCAAACAACATTGTCCAAATCGCCAAATGGTATTAACGCACACCTTTAGTGGGTTCCTCTCATTACATTCTGATTGGGCCACGTAGCTATTCCTGCCGAGTTATATACAACCCGGTCTTACTTAGCTCTCCAGCCCTAACCCTCAGGGCCGAGCTGACTCTTGCCGGCCTATGTTCGAAACGCTTAACCAACTCGGCACACCACACTCACTTTGTTGAGTTCTATCCCTTCGTCAAGGCAAATTTCGCTTGACCTCGGCGCACAACATGTGCATTTAGCCAATCGAAAAGCATCATCACTTCGCCTAGCTTGGCTCATGATTCAAGCCTAACAACTAGCCCGGTCTAGCTTTCGGATCTCGAACTAGCTTAACTACATGATCCAAAACCTCGATCCAAACCGCCCTCAGTTATGCCAGCTCGGTCGCGTAACCCGATGACATGGCCCAAGCCCAAACTAGCTCGGCCAATTTACTCGACATAAACCTCCCTCTCAGTAATTATTTTTTATCTTTTCAATTTATATGATATTCTCCTTATTTACTTTCGACATAAAAAATGATATTTATATGTGATATGACATAATTAACGATTTAACTAATAAAACAATAAAATGATATCGGGTAATTATGATCACCTTATTTGTTTATTTGCTCATGTTATCATTTAATAACAAAATTTATTGCTACACATTCTGATCTTTCTTTATTAAACACGAAATTGTAGGCTTTGTCCTTTTTTGTTGTGTTTGAATATTTAGTTTGTAAAATTAATTAAAATATAGTTACTTAAAAATATTAATTGTTTGGATAACTAAAGAAAATTTTGTCAAATTCTCATTGGCAAACCCAAAAATATAATATAAATTTTGAGAGTCCAAATAATAATAAAAATTGTAGCTAAATAATATGAATTAATGAGATTTTTCTAAAATTTTAGAGGTCTGTGACCACACCCTCCCGTTGTCTATGTGGTGTTAGAAATGGTTTTGGAAAATAAGATTTTTTCTCAACTTTGGTCTAATTTTTATGTGGGACCCATGCACCAAATTTAGCGGGTCTAAGTGGTAACGCGTTTTATGCCACGTTGTGATTCACGTAGTATATTTGGTTGTTCAAAACCATCATCGGGTGAATGGGGAATTAAAGCCAAAGTGAGCTCCATGGAAAATGGAGTTTTGGTAGAAATTCCTTAAATGTTTGAATTAAAGCTTATCCCACATTGGTTTAGTGGGCAAATTTTTGTAGGTTTATAAGGCATGGGTTTGTAACTTGGGGAGGTCCCCAAGGGTACCTAAGTTTTGTGGAAGGATGAGGTTATGAGCAAAGTAGGTTAGACTCATTGGACCCAAAAATAAACATGCGCGCGCCGCCACCGTCAGTCTGGGCAAGCACAGGTTCGTGGTGTGAGGTGGGTTGGGCTTGTCAAACCCAATACTAATTCTTTTTAGGCCAAAAACATTTGAATTTAATTTTATTTTTTGGTAAAATAAAATCTATTCAATTTAATTTCAAATTTTGGTTGGAAAAATTCAAAGTTGTTTGCACCTCTTCAATATTTCTGTCCAAGTTTCATATCTGTCCACACATATTTAAATTTGTTTGAATTTAAACCCAACAGGTTCCTATCTGTTCTAAAACCGAACAGATTCAGCAAATTCAAACCGAACAGGTTTGATTCAAAACCGAACAGGTCTTGTCCCTGTTCATTCAAATCTGAACAGCCACGAATTCATCTATAAATAAGACAAGCCCTCATTTAGATTTTTCATTCACAAATTTCGTTCTTCTCTGCTGCTTCAATCTCTTCATTTTGTTGCATTAATTTTCTGTGAGAAAGAGTGTAAACACAAAGTGTGTTCATTATGCGAATGATTTGTAGTGCTGCTATTATTCGCAGTTGATCATTTTATCCTAAAAGATAGACGTCCACAATCTGAAAGTACCGTGGAGAGGACAAATCTATCTTAAGGACACAGTATTAAACACTGGATTTTATCAAAAAATTTGTTCAACAAATTAATTTGGTAAGTAATTAATTTACTTTCTGTTTTATTATTTTTCTATTTCAAATTTTGATTTTGTTTTTGTAACAAAATAAAAATCTGTTTTTTATTTATTTATTTTATATTCTGGTTTGATTTTTGTAATTAAACAATCTCTCTCCTTTTCTTTATTTCTTCTATTTGTTGTTAAGTACACAAACATAATTTATTCATAATACAGTAAAGATTGTCCAACATGTGACACTTAAATATATCTAGTTATTTTTTAAAATATTTTCTTAATCTAACAAAAATGGATAAAATTAAATTTATTTTATTTTACCATTTTTTTTTTTTTTTCTCTCTATAAATCTAAGATCCAAACATAATTTTAGGTTAGGCCAAGACTTGATGACAACCAATCCTTTCCTTTGTCTCCAAAATCCTAATCTGGGTTCCCAATATACTCTTAATCACACAATGTCGTAGAAATTCCAAAAGGAACGATCGTAGAGTGCAGTAGAGACAAAATTCTATATTCTCAAAATTTTCGTAATTTTCATTTTGCTGAAAATTATATTTTTTATTTTTTGTATTTTTTTAGTAATTTTTTTTATTTTTTTAGATAGACCTAGTACATTTAAAACTTATATATTTGTACCAAAAAAAATTAAAAATATATATAAAAAAAAATCAATATATTTCCATATTTTGTTGTATTGAATGAATTTTTTTTTTTTTAAAAATTATATAAAATTTATACCTTTTAAGTATATTGTGATTAAGTGAGTCAAAAAAGTAAAAATTATTAAAATATTTTAAAAATCACTAAAATATAAAAATGCAAATCAAAGACTCAAAACTGTTTTTAAAAATCCAAACCAAACAAAGTAATACTATGTCTTTTGTTCCTAATACACTCAATTTCATGATGTCGTGAAATTTTGATACACGGTCATATGATTGAAAATACATTAGAGACAAAATGATAAATTTTGAGAACATATCATTTGGCTCCCTACCTAAGGATGATAAACAAACTAAACAGTTTAAGCTCGATTCATGTTTAGCTTATTAAAAATTCGTTCAAACTCAATTCATTAAGTAAACAAACCAAACTTGAATATATTTTAGAGCTCATTAAAGTTTTCAAACCAAACTTGAACAGTTAATTACTCATTCAGCTAGGTTTGACAAGTCTAAAACTACATAAAAATAATAAATTACTGAACTTGGCTTGACAAAAACTTATTTAAGATCGATTCAAAAATTTAATGAACCAAACTTAAACAGTTAACTGTTCGATCGTTCACCTCATTTATCACCCCTATCCCTACCTTGTCTTTTGTCTCATGTCCCTTTTTGTTGCTAAATCGTGAAAATCAAGGTATACGATAGCATGAGATAAAGGAGTGCAATGTAATTTTACTCTTTTGAACAATCAATAGGAGTGTTAGAATAAATTGATAGAGAGAGAAAGAGAGAGAGACTGAATGCTCTGTTTATATTGATATCTTCTGTGTGTTTACAAGAGCTCTCTTTTATAGAGAGAAATGGACCGAAAGCATCCATTTAACTAATAGGCACTAACAGCACTAACATTTAAATAAACTAAAGCTAATTCCTTTACAGCAGCACTATCAGCATTATCATATATATTATTATAATATATTAACAGCCCCCCTCAAACTCAAGGAGGATAGGTACTAACCAACTTGAGTTTGGAGAGAGTAACAAAACAAGAAAATAATCTGACAAATAAAATAAAAGTGGATAGGAGACACTGTATGGTCGTGTCAGACCGTTTGTTGAAGACACTGTGAGTCAATGTCGGGACAGTTTACGGGGTCGTGTCGGACCGATGTAGCAGACACTGTGTGGTCGTGTCAGACCGTTGTTGTAGAGGCTGACCGGAATCAATGTCGGGACAGTTTACGGGGTCATGCCGGACCGTTGTAGCAGACACTGTGTGGTAGTGTCAGACCGTTGGTAGAAGCTGACCGGAATCAATGTCGGGACAGTTTATGGGGTCATGTCGGACCGTTGTAGCAGACACTGTGTGGTAGTGTCAGACCGTTGGTAGAAGCTGACCGGAATCAATGTCGGGACAGTTTACGGGGTCATGCCGGACCGATGTTGAAGACTTTGGTGGTGCACCAAGGGGCGACTTAGGGAGTGCGCCATGGGGTGGCTTGGATGGTTCGCATGGTGTGTAACCATGCTCACCATGATATATGTATAACGCCCCCTCAAACTCAAATAGGTGTGAAGATAGAAACCTATTTGAGGTTGAAAAAAAGAATTGAGAAAGTGGAGCAAAGCAGCTCAACACAGAGTGAATTGTTTGTTTGTTTGTTGGTTTTTTTTTTTTTTTTTTAATGGGCAAAGATGTGTCGGAAATCTGTGGTGTGGGGATTATATATAATAAAAGAAAGTAAAAATCAGAAGTGGGTTCTAAATAAAAATAAATAAAGAAAAAGTGGGTAACATGGGTTGCAGATGGGGATGATGCAAAAGATAATTGAAAATTGCTGTAGCTCAATAATATCTATACATTAATTTTCCTACATGGTATCAGAGCTATAGGTTAAGCTCTTGGTGTTCTTCGCCTTACCGGCGAACGGCAACCTTGCCTTGGCCGTCCGCCGGACCTCAACCTATTCCGCTGTAATCTCTATCACTACACATCAAGTTCACCTATATTTGGATCATCCCCTTCTGTGTTTAGTTCTAGTTTTTCATTCTCTACAAACCCATCTGGGACAACATCTTCCCAACCTGTTTTTGGAATAACTTACTCCTATCTGTCTCGCTTGCTTGATCTTTTGTACTGTCTTGCACAGACAACTGTAGAGCAAGTGCCAAGTCTTGATCATCTGCAGCTACCTCTGACATATCTGTGTCTCGCATAGCAACGCTAGCAGCAGGGTCATCCATTGACCTAGCAAGGGCCTGCTGTAGCAAAGCATTCTCATCATCCTGTAGATCATTTGTCTTATTTTCAGCTTCAGGAGCTGCAACACTGACATTTGCAGTCATAGTTGCATCTTGTGATGTCGATTGTTGTTCCTCCTTTTTTCCTGTTTTGAAGCTTCCTCTGCAGCCTTTTTAGCTGCTGCTTCTTGCCTTGCCCTCTCTTCTTCCTTTGAAACTCGGAGAGCAAGAGCCAGTTCAGGATCCAGATTTGGATCCACACCCTCTCTCTTCCATTGAAACTCGGAGAGCAAGAGCCAGTTCAGGATCTAGATTTGGATCCACACCAATATCAAAGCCAGAAACACCACCAGCTGCAGCTGCCGCAGCTACTGCTGCAAACCACTTCCACCTTCACCATCACCGGTAAAGATAGGAGTACTTATCAGAACATCAGAGAGAGCATTTGGACCAGCAGGAACATGAACAATGTGACTGCTGTCATTATTGTTTACAGCAGCAAGAAGGGCTTCGAGCTTTTGCATACTCTTCGAATGGTGTCCTCAAGCTTTCCGTCACGATCGCTGTCCGATATTCGTTACTCTGACAACAATTTGGCCCTCCCAGGCAGCCCGAAATCAGCATTCTTGATTACCAGTCTCACCAGCATAACCTCATGCCTATGCTGGCCTCAACTTTGAAGGGGATAACACTGTGCTTCTACAACAGGTAGCAGCAGACCTTTTGACGCAATACAAAGAGAAGTTTGAAGGTGGGACACTTGCTGTTACATGGAACTATTTGAGAGAGTCCATGAACTCTTATCTGTCCCAACCAAATCCAGTAACAGCTCGTTGGGAAGGTGAAGATCATTTGCGAGATCCAAACTTCCAGTTGGATGCCTTCAGATTCTGCAATTTCCCTTCAAAAACTACTGGCATTAGAATTGAAGATAATGTGAGCTGCTGCCATTATATGGTTGTATTTCTATATGGGAAGTTCTGGTCATGTTGTGAAGTTTGTTGCAACCGGTCTCCTACGAAGTCGGTGTGTGTTTCTTCGCGGTAGTCGCGGGCTGCTCAGCACATGAACATCTCAACAAAGGCACCAATCACAAGGTGGTGGTGAGCCATCAAAAGACCTTTGACATCACAGTTCATGGAGTTCTATTGTGGGCTTCAATGGATTGTTGATGCCACTTGGGATACTTACAATTAGAATGTCCAACAGAGAGGATTGCAGGAGATGGTTCAGAGGACTCTTCTATTTCCATGCCATTTTGCAGACACTTTCAGTGCTTCTAGCCACAAACATAAAAACCATAAACCACTCTCCACCTTTCGTTTTTGATTTCTCAATATATTTTCTTTCACATTATTTTTAATTTTTTTCAAATCAAATTTATACCATTCAGATTTGCACACCAACTTTATTTTATTCATGCCAGGGATCAAACTCGATCACCATTTTACATCAAAAAAAAAAAAAAAAAAAAAAAAAAAAAAAAACCAAACAATCTCCATCCCATAACCACCATAAAAAACCGGCCTTACTTTTTCGCCTCTTCTGCCGATCTCTTCCTCTTGCCTTTGTCTTGGACGTCCCTTGCCGGTGCTGCCTCCGTGTTTCCGCCGCCGAGCACGTTACCTTCCCGTTGTTCCTCAACCGTCACATATGGCGGCCCTCCAAATCTGAGCATCACGGTGGCCTTCCGCTTCAGTTCCTTATTTTCTGCCTTCAGCACACATCTCTGCTCGGGCATCCGTATACATGCTCTGGAGCAGAGCCAGTTGGGCTTTTTCCTGCTGCACCTCATTTGTTCTACTCTGAAGCCGGTGCGACAGGTTGTTGACCGCCGTCATTGTCTCAACACATGACTTCAGAGTGTAATAATTCGCCTCAATATCCGACTGAGCAGCCATTATCTGCTCCACTGACACCATCGGATAGTTCAACGGCACAAATCCAGGGGCGCTTGGTTGCGGTTCAAGGGCAACTGCCCCGGTTATCTCTCTTGTGCCCTCATTGAGGTCGGGAAAGAGAGTGAGCAGACCCCGGGAAGAAGAGGCTATGTTCTGGGTAGCGAAACGGGAAGAAGAGGCCATTTTCTGGGCAATAGAGTTACAGTTTTTTTTTTTTTTTTTTTGTAAATGGGCTATGCAGTCTTGATGATTATGCAGGTTTGTAAATGCTGGGCGAATTGCAGAGATTAGTGCAGCTGTTAATGGGTTTGGGAACTGAAATGATGCTGTGAACTGAGATGATGCTGTGAGGGAGAGAAATAGAGGCCGAGACGATTCTCCCATGGCTCGAGCTTCTGCAACTTCAGACCGAGACCGTAAAGGTTGTCAATGAGAACCACCTTGAAGTCTCTTCCTTGGTGCTGACGGCGAGGATGTAGGCGTGGATTCGGGTGGGACCCCAACCGTCCGGGTTGAAGGGGACTGCTCCGATTTATATCAATCAGAATTTTTCACAACAGGTTATGATTAGGGATGGTGATAAGGTTGGATTCAAAGAGCCGAACCCATGAGGTGAAGAGGTTGCTTCGGTAGGGTATAGGTATCGCCGGTGGAAGCTTGATAACGATATGTATTTTGTGGCAGCGGAGTGAAGGTATGTGTAGAGAGGTCCGGCGGGCGGCCAAGGCGAGGTTGCCGCCCGCCGGTGAAGTTGAATTACTAGGTTGTTAACCTAGCTCTGATACCATGTAAGATAAATTGATAGAGATAGAAAGAGAGAGAGAGCAAATGTATTAACTCTGTATTTCAATGTATTATTTTGATTGTACAATGATTCTATATATAGGAGATGGGTGGAGAGTAGGTGGTAGTAAGTGGAGTGGTAGGTGGAGTAGGTAGAGTGGGGTAGTAGGTGAGGTGGAGTAGGTAGAGTGGGGGTAGTAGGTGAGTTTACATTAACAGCCCCCTCAAACTCAAGGAGGATAGACACAAACCAACTTGAGTTTGGAGAGAGTAACAAAACAGGAAATAAACTGACAAATAAAATAAAAGTGGATAGGAGACACTGTATGGTCGTGTCAAACCGTTGGTGAAGACATGGTATGATTGTGGCAAACCGGTGTTGAATACACTGTGAGATCGTGTCGGACCGGTGTAGAAGACAGTTTACGGGGTCATGTCGGACCGGTGGATAGGAGACAGTTTACGGGGTCATGTCGGACCGTTGTAGAAGACAGTTTACGGGGTCATGTCGGACCGATGTAGAAGCTGACCGGAATCAATGTCGGGACAGTTTATGGGGTCATGCCGGACCGATGTAGAAGCTGACCGGAATCAATGTCGGGACAGTTTATGGGGTCATGTCGGACCGATGTAGAAGCTGACCGGAATCAATGTCGGGACAGTTTACGGGGTCATGCCGGACCGATGTAGAGGACACTGTGTGGTCGTGTCAGACCGTTTGGTAGAAACTTTAGTGGTGCACCAAGGGGGCGACTTAGGGAGTGCGCCATGAGGTGGCTTGGGTGGTTCGCATGGTGTGTAACCATGCTCACCACGATATATGTAGAATACCCCCCCTCAAACTCAAATAGGTGTGAATATAGAAACCTATTTGAGGTTGAAACAAAGGGATTGAGGAAGTGGAGCGGAACTGATGGATGAAGTGGAGCGGAACTGCTCAACACAGAGTGGTTTGATTTGGGTGGGGTTGTTTTTTTTTTTTTTTTTTTTTTTTTTTTTTTTTTTTTTTGAAATGGAAAAAGAAAGATAAAAGAAAATAAAGAAAGTGGGGATTTGAGGGAGGCGGGGAGTGGGGTGCAAAGGGAGAAGATTGGTTTTAAAAAAAGAAAGGGGTATGGGTGTGTGCAAAAGGTGGTGGAGAATGGGTTGGAGATGGCGCTTTGTTGCGTTGTGAGATGGCGCATAGGGAGATCTGTGAGTGGGAGTGATGATTAAAACCAGCACATGGGTTGTTGGTGGGTTGGTATTAAATAAAATAAAAAAAAATGGATATGTATATAGAATAGAAAATAAAAGAAAGTTGAAGAGAGTGTGAAACCTGATGATGTAAAGTATAACAGAAATTAAAAGTATTTGAGAGAGTGAATAAAGAAAAGAAAAGAAAGGTGAGTATTTTTGTGGAAGAAAAAGGAGAGTCGTGGAACATGGGTGATTAAAAAAAATGGGGTAATAATAATAGGGGTGATTAAAAAAGAAAAGCTGGGGGACAAAAGCTTGTTTTTTTTTTTTTTTTTTTTTTTTTTTTTGTAAATGGGCTATGCAGTCTTGATGATTATGCAGCTTTGTAAATGCTGGCGAATTGCAGAGATTAGTGCAGCTGTTAATGGGTTTGGGAACTGAAATGATGCTGTGAACTGAGATGATGCTGTGAGGGAGAGAAATAGAGGCCGAGACGATTCTCCCATGGCTCGAGCTTCTGCAACTTCAGACCGAGACCGTAAAGGTTGTCAATGAGAACCACCTTGAAGTCTCTTCCTTGGTGCTGACGGCGAGGATGTAGGCGTGGATTCGGGTGGGACCCCAACCGTCCGGGTTGAAGGGGACTGCTCCGATTTATATCAATCAGAATTTTTCACAACAGGTTGTGATTAGGGATGGTGATAAGGTTGGATTCAAAGAGCCGAACCCATGAGGGTGAAGAGGTTGCTTCGGTAGGGTATAGGTATCGCCGGTGGAAGCTTGATAACGATATGTATTTTGTGGCAGCGGAGTGAAGGTATGTGTAGAGAGGTCCGGCGGGCGAAGCGGCCAAGGTTGGTTGCCGCCCGCCGGTGAAGCTGAATTACTAGGTTGTTAACCTAGCTCTGATACCATGAAATAAGAAATATGTATTGATTGATATTGAGTGATAGGTAGTGTATAGTGGTGGTAGGGTGTGTGTGTTAGTCTATTTGTCTTCCTCTCCTATATATAGGAGAGTCATTGTATACATTCTACATCAATCAAGAATCAATCATAATACATACAATTTATTCTCTGTATTTCTTTCTTTATACATTGAATTTCTTACATGGTATCAGAGCTAGGTTAACAACCTAGTAATTCAGCTTCACCGGCGGGCGGCAACCTCGCCTTGGCCCCGCCAGACCTCTCTACACATACCTTCACTCCGCTGCCACAAAATACATATCGTTATCAAGCTTCCACCGGCGATACCTATACCCTACCGAAGCAACCTCTTCACCCTCATGGGTTCGGCTCTTTGAATCCAACCTTATCACCATCCCTAATCACAACCTGTTGTGAAAAATTCTGATTGATATAAATCGGAGCAGTCCCCTTCAACCCGGACGGTTTGGGGTCCCACCCGAATCCACGCATACATCCTCGCCGTCAGCACCAAGGAAGAGACTTCAAGGTGGTTCTCATTGACAACCTTTACGGTCTCGGTCTGAAGTTGCAGAAGCTCGAGCCATGGGAGAATCGTCTCGGCCTCTATTTCTCTCCCTCACAGCATCATCTCAGTTCACAGCATCATTTCAGTTCCCAAACCCATTAACAGCTGCACTAATCTCTGCAATTCGCCCAGCATTTACAAAGCTGCATAATCATCAAGACTGCATAGCCCATTTACAAAAAAAAAAAAAAAAAAAAAAAAACAAGCTTTTGTCCCCCAGCTTTTCTTTTTTTAATCACCCTATTATTTATTACCCCATTTTTTTTTAATCACCCATGTTCCACGACTCTCCTTTTTCTTCCACAAAAATACTCACCTTTCTTTTCTTTTCTTTATTCACTCTCTCAAATACTTTTAATTTCTGTTATACTTTACATCATCAGGTTTCACACTCTCTTCAACTTTCTTTTATTTTCTATTCTACATACATATCCATTTTTTTTTTTTTTTATTTTAATACCAACCACCAACAACCCATGTGCTGGTTTTAATCATCACTCCCACTCACAGATCTCCCTATGCGCTATCTCACAATGCAACAAAGCGCCATCTCCAACCCATTCTCCACCACCTTTTGCACACACCCATACCCCTTTCTTTTTTTTTTAAAACCAATCTTCTCCCTTTGCACCCCACTCCCCGCCTCCCTCAAATCCCCACTTTCTTTATTTTCTTTATCTTTCTTTTTCCATTTCAAAAAAAAAAAAAAAAAAAAACCAACCCTACCCAAATCAACCACTCTGTGTTGAGCAGTTCCGCTCCACTTCATCCATCAGTTCCGCTCCACTTCCTCAATCCCTTTGTTTCAACCTCAAATAGGTTTCTATATTCACACCTATTTGAGTTTGAGGGGGGGTATTCTACATATATCGTGGTGAGCATGGTTACACACCATGCGAACCACCCAAGCCACCTCATGGCGCACTCCCTAAGTCGCCCCCTTGGTGCACCACTAAAGTTTCTACCAACGGTCTGACACGACCACACAGTGTCCTCTACATCGGTCCGGCATGACCCCGTAAACTGTCCCGACATTGATTCTGGTCAGCTTCTACATCGGTCCGACATGACCCCATAAACTGTCCCGACATTGATTCCGGTCAGCTTCTACATCGGTCCGGCATGACCCATAAACTGTCCCGACATTGATTCCGGTCAGCTTCTACATCGGTCCGACATGACCCCGTAAACTGTCTTCTACAACGGTCCGACATGACCCCGTAAACTGTCTCCTATCCACCGGTCCGACATGACCCCGTAAACTGTCTTCTACACCGGTCCGACACGATCTCACAGTGTATTCACACCGTTTGCCACAATCATACCATGTCTTCACCAACGGTTTGACACGACCATACAGTGTCTCCTATCCACTTTTATTTTATTTGTCAGTTTATTTTCCTGTTTTTGTTACTCTCTCCAAACTCAAGTTGGTTTGTGTCTATCCTCCTTGAGTTTGAGAGGGGCTGTTAATGTAAACTCACACTACCCCCACTCTACCTACTCCACTTACTCCACCTCACCTACTACCCCACTCTACCTACTCCACCTACCACTCCACTTACTACCACCTACTCTCCACCATCTCCTATATATAGAACAACAATGCTATAGACCTCTAAAAGTAGAGCTCTAAAGAGCTCTAATGAGTTGGCATGTCCAAAAAAAAAAAATTTCAAGCCAAAACATCACATCAGGCTGGACCCCACACACTTCCATGTCATTAGTGCATGGTTTAGAGCTCTTATTTTAGAGCTCTCAAGCATTTTTCTATATAGAATCATTGTACAATCAAAATAATACATTGAAATACAGAGTTAATACATTTGCTCTCTCTCTTTCTATCTCTATCAATGATGTGTTTCAGAGCCCAGCAATACAATTCTGGCATTCTTCACTTTGGTGTTTTAGTCCCGTGACTACACCAAACAGCTCGGAATCTCCTTACGATTCCAACGGCACCAAGCCCGTCACCAGAAACGCTTCCACGCGCCTCCACGCGCCGCTCCTTTGCTCGGCGCGTCGCTGCTTCCGTTCCCACGCTCACACGCGCCTTCACGCGCCTTCCACCCAGCTGGTTCGTGCGCCGCGCATGCTACCGTGCACCCGCGTGCGCCAGTCTGCTACCGTGAGCCTCGCGTGCGCCGTTCCGCTATTGTGCACCCGCGTGCGCCGTTCTGCTCCTGTGCGCCGCACGGCCTTCCTGCTAACGTGCGCCGCACGCTCTTCCTGCTAACGTGCGCCGCTGACATCATTTTTCTCCTGCTGACATCATCACTGCACAGCCCACCTTTCCTAGCTAATTTCGACCTTCCGGACTCATTGGTACACTCTGTTTTACCTAATTTTGCTCCTACAGGTCTCTTCCTATCATTTTAGCTATACTCAACTATTATAATGGATCGTCATGATGCCTCCCATCCCATTTCCGTTATTTTAAATGGTTCCAACTATGTCCTATGGGCCCAAGCCATGTCTTCCTTCCTCAAAGGAAAGAAGCTCTGGCGAATTATTACCGGGGATGTGACTCAACCAATAAAAGACACTGCTGCAACAACTGCTACTACTGCTACTGCTACATATGAAGACCGACTTGAGGAATGGGACAGCAAGAATTACCAAATCATTACCTGGTTTCGCAATACTTCTGTTACCTCTATCAGTCTTCAGTTTGGTCGCTTTCAGCTTGACTCAGTCACTTCTCCTGCAAAAGACATCTGGGATTTTTTGAAAGAAAGATATCAGACTACTGGTCTAGCTCATCAATATCAACTTCAGAGCCAACTTCACCGCATGCGCCAAGAATCCACTCAGTCCATTAATGACTTTTTATCTCAAATGTACTCTGTTTGGGATCAGCTTGCTCTTTCCGAGCCGACTTGGCCTCACCGAGAAGATGCTGTCTTATTTACTGCCCATCGTAATCAGCAAAGGTTAGTGCACTTTCTCATGGCTCTCACTCCATCCTTTTGAGCCTGTACGTGCCTCTCTTCTTCATCGCCATCCTTTGCCCACTTTGGAACAAGCCATTTCTGAGCTGCTATCAGAGGAGACTCGTCTTGGCACTCTCCAAACTCATCATGTGGATTCTGTTCTTGCCACTCCCCATACCGGCCATCCTTTACCCAGCGGACCACTGCCTGCCTCTATTGTCAGAATCGGGGCCTTCCTTCCACACATCTCCTGGTCAATTGCCCTGTCAGAACCTGCCGATACTGCAACAAACTTAGTCCTGGTCATCTGCAACAGGATTGTTTTCGTAATCCATCCCGCTCCTCCTCCAACAACCACTCTTCTCGCGGTGGTTCTTCCCGGGGAAGCTTTCATCGCTCCGGCCATCAGTCTCATTCCGGGAATCAGTCTCATCACCCTGCTGTTGCTGTCTCTGCTGCTGCCTTTGAGGGTTTTTCTGAGTCTCCTGCTCCATCTACCCCTCTCTTTTCTCCAACGGATGAAGAGGCCATGTTCAAACACCTTCTCTCCCAGTCCGGTACTCCTCCTCCTCCTACTGCTTTGTCTGTGATTCCAGGTAACTCTTCTTGGTATTTTGACTCTGCCTGTTGTAATCATATGACCTCCAGTTCTACTATATTTTCTTCTATCTCTTCATCTTCTCATATTCCCTCCATTCAAACTGCTGATGGTTCTCTCATGACTGTTCGTCATATTGGTACTGTTTCCACATCTTCTTTATCATTGCCTCAAGTTTATCATATCCCTGCTCTCACTTTAAACCTTATTTCTATTGGTCAATTATGTGAACTTGGTCTAACTGTCATATTTTCTGCTACTCATTGTTTGGTGCAGGACCCTCAGACGGGGCAGACTATTGGGATCGGCCGTAAGCACGGACGTCTCTATGAGCTCATTCACCTCCATGTTCCTGACTCTCCTCAGATTGCTGCTCCTGCATCTGCTTCCTCCTTATCTCCTTTTCATCTTTGGCATTGTCGGTTAGGGCATATTTCTGTTAATCGCTTAAAGTCTTTGGTTTCTAGTGGACAATTGGGTCATGTACTTCCGGATACTTTCGATTGTATACCCTGTCAACTTGCCAAACAACCTGCTTTATCATTCAATAAAAGTACTTCTGTTTCCTGTGCCCCTTTTGATCTTATACATTCAGATATTTGGGGCCCCTCTCCTACTCCTACTATGGGGGGATCTCGTTATTTTGTTGTTTTTATTGATGATTTTTCACGGTTTACTTGGATTTTTCTCATGAAAACTCGGTCTGAACTCAAAACCATTTATTATAATTTTGCCCAAATGATCCACACCCAATTTTCAAAAACCATCAAACTTTTTCGCTCTGACAATGCTATGGAATATCGGGACTCAGATTTTCTTTCTTTTCTTCAGAGTCATGGTACACTGCCTCATCGTTCCTGTGCTGGCACGTCCCAGCAAAATGGCCGTGCTGAACGGAAACATAGGCATATTCTTGACACTACTCGTGCTCTCCTTCTCTCTTCTTCCTGCCCTGAAAACTTTTGGGGGGAAGCTGCCCTCACTGCTGTCTACACTATCAATTGTGCTCCTACCCCTGTCATCCATAATCAAACTCCCTTTGAACGTCTGCATGGCACTCCCCCTCCATATACTAATCTTCGGGTTTTTGGCTCTGCCTGCTTTGTTCTACTTCAATCTCATGAACACACCAAGCTTGAACCTCGTTCTCGTCTTTGTTGCTTTCTTGGTTATGGAATTGAACATAAAGGCTTTCGCTGTTGGGACCCTCTCTCTAAACGTCTTCGTATCTCCCGCCATGTCGTTTTCTGGGAGCACAAAATGTTTTCCTCCCTTTCCTCCTTTCACTTACCCGCACTTTCCACCAATGTATTGTTTACTAATCCTTCCATAGATATCTTCTCTGATGATTTTGATACAGGTTCCTCCCTCATTGAGACACCCTTGCTCACTCCAACTCCCGACCAGACTGCTCTCCCTGAAGGTCCACTTCTCATTTCACCACCTCCTTCTCCACCGATTCTTCCTCCCACCGATCCTCCTACGGGTCGCCCACACCGGGTAACTCAACCTCCTATCCATCTTCGTGATTATATTGTTGGATCTGCTGCCTTCTCTACTTATGAACCTACCTCAGCAAGCTATGACTGATGAACTCCAAGCTTTGGACAAAACTCATACTTGGGATATTGTTGATCTTCCTCCTGGCAAAACTGCAATTGGTTGCAAATGGGTTTACAAAATCAAGACTCATTCTGATGGCTCTATTGAACGCTACAAAGCTCGTCTTGTTGCCAAAGGTTTCAACCAGGAATATGGGATTGATTATGAGGAAACCTTCTCCCCTGTTGCTCGGCTTATCTCTGTTCGCAGTTTACTTGCTGTTTCTGCTGCTCGCCAGTGGGAGCTTTTTCAGATGGATGTCAAAAATGCTTTCCTCAATGGTAATCTTCTTGAGGAGGTCTACATGCAACCTCCACCTGGGTCCACTTTTCCTCCTCATAAGGTTTGCAAACTACAGCGTGCTCTCTATGGCCTCAAGCAAGCACCCCGCGCCTGGTTTGCTAAATTCAGTTCTACCATTCATAACTTTGGGTTCACCTCTAGCTCCTATGACTCTGCTCTTTTTATACGGACTACTCCTCATGGTACCACTCTTCTCCTTCTGTACGTGGATGACATGATTATCACTGGCAATGATGCAGCTGGTATTCTCCAACTCAAACGTTTTCTCCACCGACAGTTTGAAATGAAGGACCTTGGTACTCTTAACTATTTTTTAGGCCTTGAAGTCTCTTCTGATTCCACTGGTTCTTATTTATCTCAGGCCAAATATGCATCAGATCTTCTGGCTCGTGCTGGTCTTACCGATTGCAAAACTACCTCTACTCCAGTTGATCCTCAGATTCGTCTCACTCCTCTCGATGGGGATCTCCTCACTGATGCTACTCTTTATCGCCAGCTCGTCGGTAGTCTTGTCTATCTCACCGTGACTCGTCCTGACATTGCATATGCTGTTCACATTGTAAGTCAGTACATGTCGACTCCTCGCACTCCCCACTATACTGCTCTACTCCACATCCTTCGATACCTTAAAGGCACTCTGTTCCATGGCCTTCACTACTCTGCTTCCTCCTCTCTTGAACTGCGTGCCTTTTCTGATGCTGATTGGGCTGGGGATCCTACGAATCGACGCTCCACCACGGGATTTTGTTTCTTCTTAGGGGATTCTCTTATTACTTGGCGTAGCAAGAAACAATCCCTCACTGCTCGTTCTAGCACCGAAGCTGAATACCGGGCTCTTGCTGATACTACTCAGGAACTTCTCTGGCTTCGTTGGCTCCTCACTGATATGGGTGTTTCATCTTCTGGCGCTACCTCTCTTTATTGTGACAATCAGAGCGCCATTCAGATTGCTCACAATGATGTGTTTCATGATCGCACGAAGCATATTGATAATAGGAAAAGAAAAATTGCACTCGCAACAATAAGATGGGGAGGATGAAATAGGCATTAGCACATAGAATCTAAGCCCAGAGGACATTGCATTAGGACAGATACAGTTTGTTGCCCTATTAATAAGCTAGCATATAAATATAGCTCATGCTTATTATTATTGTCATTATTGGATTTTGCTATTTTGGTCAACAAAAATTATTCTTGTAACAACTTGGAAACTACATCTCAAATTTGACCATCTTTGACTCCCTCACAATGAATCACTAGAATTATCAGAAAATATAAACCATATTAGTTGTCAAGACAAAAATTAAAAATAAAACAAGAAGAAAAAAAAGAGGCAAGTTCTGGTCATAATATTGCCATGTAAGTTTTTACATTGTACACATGGGTATATTTAAGAAAAAAGAATCATTATCAATTGATTTAATTTGATTTTGTGTAGCCATTCACCATGATCATGTTCGGAATTGATATACCCAACAACGATTGATAAGACACGAAACACAAATAAGAATAAAATAAGAAACAATATCAAGCACATAAGAACAAAAAGATTTACATGGTTCACTCTAGAATAGAGCTACATTCACGATTGTTGTGATTTCACTATGATTTGAAAAAAATTTCCGACACAATATAAAGAGATATGACATTCAACTATAAATATATAGTATTATGGCAACAAGACAACACTGTTCAATATCAAAACTACTTTAACTCCAAAATTCAGGTGGTCAATGTGGATTTGCGATCGGGTGATTAGCATTCAGTACAGAGATCATAATTACCTAATTTTGAGCTTAGGTCTACATTGATGCGTTGCGTCATTGCTTCAAAAGAATGCAAAATTTACTTGCATCAAAATTTTGTAATCAAAAGCCTAAGCTACTTTACCTTCTTCATCTTCAGTTGATTCAAGGCTCCATCTCTTTCTTGCAGAAGCCAAAATAACTGACTTTCTTATTTTTATCTTCGTATTTATATTTCATTAATAAAAGTAAGCAAAGCAACAATTTCACAAACTTCCAACAGCCAAGGAATGTTTCCATGTCAGCCATACAAACATATGAAATTAACTAGTCAAATAAATAAATATACTTACCAAAATAAATCAATAAAAGGTAGCGAGCATTCAACCAATGCTACAAGAAGTTCCAAAGCTGAGTCCTCAAATAAGAAATAAACATCATCCGTCGCAATATATATTCTTATATATATATATATAACCAATTCATTTGTGCTAATATAACAGTAGCTGTCGTGGAGAAGCCACATGAATATACGAAGAGACATTCGACCAAAGATAAAATTGCTGGAAATTGAAAAAAACAATATACTTGTGAAAAGAAGTTCCAGAAATGTACTATGTATTGAACTCACTGGTTGCCACCGCCATTGCATTTTTCTTCCTGGTGAGAAAATAGTACTCCAAAATGATGCGTAATTGACCATTCTGCAAATAAATCAGGCCTTCAAACAAAAAAATCCCGGCAGGAATTCACTGTGAAGCACCAGACCTCGAATGAAGCAAGAGCACCTGCAAAAGATAGGGCTTCTTACCACCAATAAGTTCGTTTTAAAATTTAGGGGCGGTTTAGGATGATCTAAATAAGTGCATTTTTTTACTTTTTATGAAATATGGGTTGGATATGGGTTGGGTTTGAAGTGATGTGTTAAAGAGGTGATATGACTTAAATAGGATAGTGACTTTTTGACTTTTTGACTTTTTTAGATCATGCCAAACAAGGCCTTATTTTAAAAAAATGGATTTTTTCCCCAACTTATATCTTAGAATACGTGACAATGTGGCTAGTAAACACGTTTTCTTGCAAGCGCATTCAGTAACCACACTTTTTAGTCTAATATTTTTGTCAAACTCTGATGAAAACATGATTGCTAACAACGTTTTGAAAAAAGACGTTAGCAATCACGCTTTATCTACACTTTGACTTTAAACAAACTTCTACTCTAAATCAAACTGCAAAACAAAGATAATTGAAAGTGAAAATGTGTTTAATTAACCACACTTTCACGCAATTTGAAAATAAATTAAAAAAGTCTAAACTTTTTGAAATAAATTCTGAAAGGGGGAAAAAAAAAAAAAAAAAACAAACAAACAAACAAACGTATTTGATGGTAACAGGCCAAAAGATGAAACTCTTAGCCGTCAAAACAACTGCTTCTATACCCAGAAACACACACTACACATATACATACCTATATGGACTACATTGCATACATATAAAGAGTTGGCACATTTCCATGAGATCAAATTTACTGTTGTTCGAAAAGATGGGAATCAAGCCAATAAATATAAATTGTTACTGTGAACTTTAGCCTTAAAAACAACTTGCTAGTCACTACCAACCCCAAAATCGATTTTCCTTCCAATAATGCCTTAAGTTCAAAACATGCATTATGTCTAAAATGTCTAGATATTCTAATTGATCCTGTTTTCGCTACTCAAGCCATACAAGTATAAGCTATTCAAAAGACTATGAAGTCCATAAATTGATCCAAGGAAGGATTCACCTTCCCCGATGTCTAGCTATACAAAATAAACAAAAATCTACTTTTCATTTTAAAAATAGGCTCCTCTATACCCTCGAAAGGAAAAAGTTTTGTATACCAATAGGGTACCACATGGCAATACATTCCACCAATCACAAATGTATATGCTCCCTATTGTTCCCCAACCACCCAACAATATGCCCCCCTATTCCACTACTTTCCACCAATCACAATAGTAATAGTAGAAGGTACCACAAGTATATACCCTATCTGCATACAATTCTCTCTCAGACCTTTGCTTTTGATCCTCCCAAATTAGGCAACCATGCTTTCCTTATTTTGTTTCCAACTTATACTCCTAGTCCATACCCCTCCAACTATGAATACTAGCGGGTGGCACACGCGATGCGTATGCAATTCGCATAACTAATAATAAAGAATTTAATATCATAATACATACGTTACTTAAGTAATAAGTATGTTCTTAATGAAATCCAAAGTTTTGGGTTCAACATTTGCTTATGTTATGTATAATAATTTTTTTATTTTAGCATATATAAAGTTGCCACGTGACATGAGGAGAAGAATGTTTCACTAAACCAATTTAGGGCTTCACTTAATAATAGTATAGATGATCCATAGCATTGTGAGGAAACACCCAAGATTCCCCAAACAAAGATAATATCATCCCCAAAGATCTAACAGTATCCTAAGAAGCACGAACACGGACGCATGACATGATACGAACACGATACAAACATGCAAATTTTCAAAAAATACAAGACATGATATGATGGGAACACGTGCAAAACATATAGGCCTTGTTTGGTTTGTGTTTCCCAAAAATTTTTGGGAAAAATTCTCTACAAATAAGTTTTCAAAAGTAATCAAACCAAACAAATTTTCCCAAAAAAATTTTCCAAAACTTGTTTGGTTTACAAGTTTTCCAAACAAATCTCTCTTTCATACACATCAAATCAATCACTTTTTCCAAAACTCTCTCTCAAAATAATTTTCCAAAACATCTTTTGAAAAAAATCAAACCAAACAACTTTTCGTACTTTTTATCTCTAAAACTCATCTCCCAAACTCAAACCAAACATACCCATAATTTTATATGTTTATTATATGCAATATTTTTAAATATTTAATAGTTCTTTTATGTCAAATATTTCATTTTATTAAATTTATCAACCTTAAGTATGCTATTTTAGTAAAAAAATTATTATTATTATTTTAAAAATGGTCCTTTTTTTTTTTTGATCAGCAACAAACAAGAAATTTATTAAGGCACTAAGCCATAAAAAAAACAAAAAAAAACGAGGATAAGGCATCCTCTACATGGAAGACCAAAAAGAAAAACCAAAATTAACAAAAGAGAATACAAAAAGATGAAACAACCTAAAACTACTCAATACAAACTGACACCCAGTCTGCCTCAATCAAAAAGAGCGGAATTCCTCGGAATATCGAACTCGCTAAGGCCCAAAAAGACGCCAAATATCTCACCCTATCCCATAAATAGTCTATATTCCGGACAACTCCTTCAAAAACACGCGCATTTCTTTCCAACCAAACGACCCAAAAGATTGCAAAGATGACTCCACTCCAAAGCACTTTAGCCCTCTTTGACCTTCCAAAAGTTTGAAAATCCAATAATAGCATTTGATCACATCCTTTTGGGGCCACCCACACCACATTACCCAACCCAAACACCATATTCCACAATTGCCTAGCCACCGAGCAATGCAAAAAGAGATGATCCAGAGACTCTCCACTCTTACAACACATAATGCACCATTGAGGATTAAGATATCGCAAGGGTCGCCTCCTTTGCAATGAGTCATTTGTCAAAGTGCCCCCATGAACCAAGATCCACATGAACACTTTCACCTTAAGAGGAGCACATGCCTTCCAAATCTTTTTATGAAATAGAAACTGGGGTACATGAGATGAATGAATAATTTTATCAAGAAAAGATTTACAAGTAAAAGAACCCGAAGAATGAATATTCCAAACCAACCTATCCTCCAATAATGGAACCAAAGAAATATTTTCAAGCCTTGACAAAAGAGATACCAATTCCGAAATTTCCCTATCATGAAGATTCCGGCGGAAATTAAAATTCCAAGAAAAATGAGCCACCAAAGAACCCGCCATAGACACAACAGAAGCATAATGAGACTGAGAGACGTTATACAATAGTGGGTAGGAATCCGCCAAAGACGAGGAACCCACCCAAACATCCTCCCAGAAATTGACCTTTTCCCCATTACCCACCCTCACAGAAATGAATTGGGACCAAACGGGATAAATCTGGGAAATGGATTTCCAAGGAGCACGCCCACTACCTCTTGAGACCACCTGAGAATCCCTACCATTAACCTGAATCCCATATTTACTTTTAATAACTGCATGCCATAATGAATCACACTCAGCGGGAAATCTCCATAACCACTTGCCCAGCAGAGCCGTATTTCTAGCCACTATATTACCAATGGCCAAACCCCCCTTTTCCTTGCATAAGGACACCGTTTCCCACTTCACCAAATGATCCTTCCGTCCTTCATCTTTCCCTTCCCAAAGGAAATCCCTAAATAATTTCTCTAGAACTTTTGCTACCTTGACTGGAATCTTAAACACTGACATGAAATAAATTGGGATTCCACTTAGCACTGTTTTAACCAGCGTGTATCTGCCTCCCCTAGATAGTAAAGCCCTTCTCCATCCTTCTAACCTCTTCCCTATCTTTTCCACAACCGGATCCCAAAACCCTCACCCCTTGGATTACCTCCCAACGGGAGCCCCAGATACTTCATCGGAAATGTCTCTATACCACACCCTAATAACTCAGCCACTCTCTGAATCAAACTTGAATCCACATTAATCCCCGCTATCCTACTTTTTTCTAAATTTACCCTAAGACCAGATAGTACCCCAAAAAGCCTTATCACCGAATAAAGATTAACCATATGGCTCTCGCCTCCCTCCGAGAAAAAAATAGTGTCATCTGCAAATTGCAAATGTGTCACACTAACCTTATCTCTTCCAACCTGAACACCATCAAAAAGACCTACCTCATTAGCCCTGTCCACCATCCTTCCTAACACGTCTGCTACCAAAATAAAGAGAAAAGGGGATAAAGGATCGCCCTGTCTCAACCCTCGAGAAGCCTTAAAACTTTGCCCAGGTTTACCATTGACTATTACCGACATATTGCAAGACGCCAAACAGCCCCTAATCCAAGACCTCCATCTCTCCCCTTACCCTTTTTTGTCCATCACAAAATCCAAAAAATTCCAATCCACATGATCGTATGCTTTCTCAAAATCTGCCTTAAACACAATACCTCTCTTTCCTCCCTTCCTACACTCCTCGACCACCTCATTGGCCACCAGAACCACATCTAGAATTTGTCTGCCTTTCACGAAAGCCCCCTGAGTCATAGAAATTGTATCCCCTAAAGAGGCCCTCAACCTTTTTGACAAAACCTTCCCCAGAATCTTATAGAGTGATGTCACCAAACTAATTGGTCTAAAATCCCCAATTCTGATGGCTCCGTCCCTTTTAGGAATCAAACAGATAAATGTGGCATTTGAGCATAAATTGACCACCCCTGTCTCATAAAATTCCATAAAAACTCTCACCAAATCCCCCTTCACTACTTCCCAGCAATCTTGGAATACGGCCATGGAGAACCCATCCGGCCCAGGAGCCTTGTCCCTTTCACACTCAAAAACTGCCTCCCTAATTTCCAACTCCTCAAAAGGTCTTTCCAACCAAATCGCACTCTCCTGATCTATAGGCTTCCATTCTAGCCCCTCTATCCCCGGCCTGACTAACCCATCCTTTGAGAATAAATTTGAATAAAACTCAAAAATCCCTTGGACTATTTGCTCCTCTGAGTCCACCACTACCCCCGGCCTTACTTCCAACCTCTTAATAAACTTCTTCTTTCTTTTTCCTTCCGCAATCCTATGAAAGAACTTAGAACTAACATCCCCCTCCTTCAGCCACCTCACCTTTGCTTTTTATGCCCAGAAAATCTGCTCTCTAAGAGACAACTCTTCTAATCTCGCTCCTAACTCCCTTCTCTCTCTCCTCAATTCCTGAACCTCATTTCCTTGCATTTCCAAAGAATCTATCTCCGCGATTCTACTCATAACTTGAAGTTTTGATGATTCCAAATTCCCAAACACCTCCCTATTCCAAATCTTCACATGCTCTTTAACGATCTTCAACTTTCTCATAAATCTAAAGCCCTCCCACCCATGACATCTAGCACTATTCCACCATCGTGCAAAGCTCTCCTTGAACAAATGATGTTCCAACCACACATTTTCAAACCTAAATGGAGTCGGGCCCCACTTAAAAGGGCAACTCTCCATCATAATAGGACAATGATCTGACACCAATCTTGGCAGCGCCTCTTGTCTAACATTGGGGAAAATCCCCTCCCAACCCAAAGAGAATAAAAATCTATCCAACCTACAACATACTCGATTTTCCCTAAGATTAGACCATGTGAATCTTGCATTAAATAAAGGAGGATCCACCAACTCACAACCTCTAATAAACTCATCAAAATCTTTCATACTCCTAGTGATTCTATTCCCCTGAAACTTCTCTGAAACCCTCCTAACCACATTAAAATCCCCCCCTAAACACCAATTGGGATTACATAACCCATATAACCCTCCTAACTCCTCCCATAAAGCCAGTCTCTGAGAAGGCCTATTTGGGCCATAAACCCCCGACAACCACCACTCACTGTTATCTAGATTCCTGAACCTAATTGATAATGAAAACACTCCAACTAAAGATTCACACTCAAAAACTACCCTATCATCCCAAATACATAAAATACCTCCCGACCTTCCCACTGATGGCACAAAAGCCCACTTTTTATGCCTAACTCCCCAAACACTTTTAATAAAATTCCTATCACAAACTTCTACTTTAGTTTCCTGGAAAATAACAATATCAGGTTGATGTTTTCTCATCAAATCTCTAATGACCCCTCTCTTCCTCCGAGAGCCCAAACCCCTTACATTCCAACTAACAATCTTCATTGAGAACCATTGCCACCCCTAACCTCCTCCGACCTCCTATCATAATTAATAGAGGACACCAAATTCCTTAACTCCCTATTCCCCCTTCTAACCGAAACCCCCCCTCTGCTGACACATTCCCCCCTGCTGACACTGATCTCCTATCCACTACCACCAACCCTCCCTTTTACCCTTACAAGCGAAAGACCCATAACTTGAAGCAAATGCTTGAAATGAGGAACTTCATCTTCCTCAATTGGACAAGACGCATACTTGCTTAACTCCATCAACCACCGCTCAGTTTCTGCCTCACTATCCCTCACCCCACTAAAAACACCACTCCTCCTAGGCTTATGATTAACCGAATCTCCCTCTTGAGCATGATTCACTTGGCCAACAGTAATATTAGCATTATAAGACACATGATTAATAGTAGAGTCATCCCTCATGGCTTTGGATGTTTCTGGCCTTACTCCTTGTTCATCCATTCCCCCCACATAAGAATCAAGGCCCAGACACTGAGATCCCCCTACCCCATCCCCAGGAGAAGAAAAGATTTGTCTAACAATGATACCCCTCTCAGGTTCTGGAACTGTGGAATCTTGAATTATGGTTTCACAGACTTGATCCAATGTGTCAGAGACTCCCTCGGAATCCTTCTCCTCAATCGTACCTTGCTCCTTAAAGAGATTAAACAGCTGAAACTCAGCCTCTTCTTGATCACAGCCTTCATCTCCCGAACCAGAATCAGGATCAGAACTAACTTCAGACCCGTAAATTTCCAGAGCTTGCAACACTTCAATAGGTTCAAAATTTCCTTCTTCTACTTGGCAATTCAACATGTCTGCATCCTCAACCCACTCCTCCAAATTCCTTTCTATCCGCGATAACTCTTCGACAGATCCATTAACTAGGTCGGCTAAACCAAGCTGAATCTCATCTGACGTTAGTCGACACTGATTATTCGTCTGAAACTTCGACTCGCAGACCACATCCACCTCCTCTCGCTCCGTAACCACCATCCGACGCTGAACCTCCTGCTCTCCTCTGGAATGTCTTTCTTCTTCAAACAATACGGGTCCATCTTCCTCTCGGATTTTGTCTACCAAACCCTGAGACCCATTCGCAAGACCCAATAGGCCTAACTCATCAGAATGGGCCTGAGCCACTCTCATCAGCCCAGCACTACCATCCCTTTGTTGCTCATGGACTAACCCATCACTTGGAGAAGTCGACTTGGGCTCCTGATCAAACAGCCCCTGTCCCTTAGCAAATAAATCATTTGGGCCCAAATGAAAATTTGGCCCACAATGGTCCTGTAGCCCAGATGGTATTTCCTTAAGCCCCCCATCCTTTGACCTCCCCTCTGTCGCACTGGAATTAATCCCTGCCCCTTCGTCTTCTACACCCCTTCGTCTTTCCCCTGACATTCCGCCACGTGTCCACCCTAGCCTTCGAGCCTCTTCGTCTTCTCTTTCGCCGGCACAAGGCGCACCTGAAGACTCTCGCCGGAGCATCTTAATGTGTCCTTAATGTGTCCCCAGCGTGTCCTAGTGTATCCAACTCTCTCAAGCGTGTCCGACACGTGTTTGGAGCGTGTCCTATGCATGTCAGACACCTGTACGTCACCTCCGAAGAGGTGTTTGTGCTTCATAAGTAGTATCATAATAAATAAGAAGATGACAAACAAACTCTTCATCCTAGCATTGTCAATAGCATTACCGTCTAAGAAGCATGAACATGGACACGCCAACACGAAAATTTTCACAAAATATAGGACACATGACATACAAGGGACACTTGCAAAATATATAATTTTATATATTTATTATATGCCATATGTAAGAATAAATAATAACTATATGTCATATATATGATTATTTAAGCCAAATATAATAATTTTTTAAGTCTAAAGGAAGAAAATAACTATAAATTTATATTGCTTTTGTTTTATTATTCGATACCAAGTTATTTTATTCAAGCTTGTAATGTGTTTTATGTGTAGTGTTGTTTTGTCCAATGAGTGTGTCATGTCGGCGTCGAACATGACACGTTACCTCCTTAGATGTGTCTGTGCTTCTTAGTTAACAGTCTCATCTTGCATAGCCAACCATGCGAAGAGCCCATAACTTAGACGGAGCAAAAGAAACCCAAATCCCTTTCCAAGGAAATGAAGCGATCCCTTGATTCACTGGAGCCTCACAGAAAGACTTCACCTCAAAACACCCCAACCTTGATGCATTCCACTCCAACAAATCATTCCCTTTACCTATGTTTCTCACACCTTATAGTATCATTAACAGGCCTGTCAACTCATCCATTTTCCAATCTAACTAATGTCCTTCCTATCGAAGGTAGTCTGCTAACCACTTCCCCAATCTACTGCAATCTGGAAAAAATGTCAGGAAGTCCACTTCAAGCCTCTCATCGCCACATCAAATGCAACACAAAACATCACCTTGCGTCCATATTCCCAACAGTCATTCTGGAGTGGGACATAACAGTCACCTTTCCCATTCACTGGTACACTGAAAGCTACAACTAGTAGCCCCTTTACTAGTAAGGGAAAACATTAGTGCACTAGCTAGCTACTTACGGTTATAGCCTTTAAGCCAAGCCAAAAAGAATTAACATGGCAAGGTCTTTATCAACTAAGAGCAGAAAGCAAGGCAAGAAAATTAATGTTTGCTAGTGTCCAAGCCTTTACGAATGCCAGAAACCTCCCTAGAAGACTAACCCCCCAAACATTTGCCCATGCTTAGCAAAAATCACTCTCCTACAGAGTTTTATCTTGTTCACAAGTAGATCTCCATTGCTCAAGTTTTTTTATACCAAAACCTCCCTCACGCAATGGGGTACACATTGTATTTGTATCCCAATCCACCTGGTGATATTTAAACTCTTCACCTAGGGTGTGATGCTCAAAACTCATTTCTAAACTCTTGGTAAGCTAAGAAGCACATACATGCGGATACGCAAGTTTTCAAAAAATACAGAACACAACACGCTGGGAACATGTGCAAAATATAATGTATACAAATAATTGTATACATCATATTTTTTTAATATTATATACTTATTCTATGTTAAATAATTATTCCCATCAAATTCATTAACCTTGGGCCTGCTATAAAAAATTTAATTTTTTTTTTTTAAATACAGCGTATCCCGGCATGTCCGTGTCCTAGTAGCAGGAACCTTCTAATTTGGTGGCGTTTCTTACTAAGAAACGTGATTCCGTGCTCCCAAGTAAGAAACTTGTAAGAAACTCACACCCATTGAGAAATAAACTCGCTCCCAACTAAAATAGGAACCTCTCAAACATATAAATCTCATAAAAACAAAAGAAAAACAACTCAAACTTATTATAGTAGTTTTTATTTATATAATGTTTATTTATACTTAATAAAAACACTTTGTAGTTGACATGAATCTCTAATATTTATACATATGAATAAATATCCATTAATTTAAATATTCATTCAATTGTATTAAAATATGAATGAATAAGTATTAAATATGAATGAATGAATATTTATTCATATTTTAATATAAAAAAACAACGCCCAATTAGTACACATTAATGTGTGTTTGGGAGGGAAAAAATTAAGTACATACCTAACATTTGGCATAATACACAAAATAGTGGCCCCAAGACTTGAACCCATAACCTCAAGGTTATTAGGCTAAGTCTTAACCATTGAACCAATGGATACCCCTTTATATTTTAATATATATATATTACAGCTAAGTAGCAAAAAATAATTCATAGAATATCTCTAAATTTTTAATAAATATATATATATATATGCTCCCATAGGCACTCGCAACCTAAGAAACTTCTATATGCCTTCGCTCCTCTGCCTCCACCCCCGTTCCAGCTTCTGCTCCCACCCCCGCCCCCAATTGTGCAACTAAAGCCGTATCCAACACATGTCAAACACCGACACGTGAGCTCAGGGGAGGTGTCTGTGCTTCATAGTTGGCAAGTTATGCATGTTGCACATGCAGCACGTGTGTGAGAGAGAGATTGACGCAGAATATAAGAAACTCAAGGAAGAGTAAATTCAAAAAAGCGATGATATTTAGAATATGTTACACAGACTCACCGGTTTAAGGCAGAGTACCATTGTCGACACGACACGACACGACACAACACAGGTACGGGTACGAAATCTGGCCGAGATACGGCAGTAAGAAAGCGGATACGGCAAGCATGATCGAGTAGGCATACCTAAAGTGCTTGTTGGACTTGATCGAGTTCAAAGTGCAAAGTCGAAGTCGAAGTCGAAGTGCGATCTCGATCTCGTCTTTCTTACCCGTACTCGTGTCGATCTCCTGTTCTTCTCTCTCTTGTTGCGATCTCGATCTCCTGTTCTTTGTCTCTTTATCTCTCGTCTCTTGATCTTCTCTTATCTCTCTCTCTTTCGATCTGTCTTCTCTCCCGATATGTTGTCTCTCTCTCGCTCTCCTCTTTTTAACACAGCCTCTTTGACTACTCCACTCCTCTTTTTAATTTTTTTTTTTTTCTGTTTCTTAAACAATATCACACCACCACTACACTACTTTTAACTTTTATTTAAATACAATGACTCTCTCCCTCTCTCTCTCCCACTATTATTTAAAGATAATAATGACTCTCTCTCATCCCATTACTTTTAAAATAATGACTTTATGAAGATAATGATTTTATTTAAAAATATTTATATTGTGTTTAAGTAATTAAATATTATTTTAAATTATTTTTATGATGTATTTAATCAATTAAATTAAAAATTTATTAGGATAAGTTTTTAACATGATAATTTAATAAATATTTTTTAAAAATAACTATTCACCTTATCCCCGTACTCGTATCCAAATTTGGATCCATATTCCCGTATCCTCCATTTTCAGTTTTAAGGTGTCCGACCCCAAGATATGCACCTGATACACGTACCCGAGTCCGTGTAACGTAGTATTTAGACATTGGCATGATTTCAAAGAGAAACTTATAGAAATCTTATATAATTATTTTTCTAATATTATTAGAGTCTTATTTTATTATTATTTTCATATTTTCTAGGATTTTTAAGTTAGAGGTATTTTGGTAATTTTAATATTTGCTAACATGGGTTGTATCACTCATCGGTTGTCTTGCGGATCAAGTTATTTAATTGATTTTTATTTATATTTCTTATTTGGTCTTACATTGGTTTTGGAAGTTAAAGTAATTTTAGTAGTTTCCTTTTTAGCTTGATTTGGTTTAGGAAATCTTCTACTTCATAAAGCCATGTATGTAATGCTCATAATTTAATAGAGTTGATATGTTATAGAATTTTCAGAGCTTTAAAGCCTCTTTTGGGTTTGTGTGATACAACCCTACCCTAGGTGTGATGGCTAAGGCCTCTAGGAGTAATTCCTAGAACTATCTTCTTCTTTTCCTTACTTTCTTAAAAATTTCAGCACTTTCACAGCCCAAATACTGTTCACAGCCTCATAACAGCCCCAATTTTTTTTTTTTTTGAACAACCAAAATTCATATGTTTGATTGGTAAAATACTGCACCTTTTGAAACCCTAAATTCCCATGTTGTCCTGCATCATAGATGCATGCACATTCTCCAACTTAATTTATAATTGCTAATGAACCGTAAATGTAGGTCTAGATGGCAGATAGAACAAGTGTTACTAATGTGTTTCAGTGAAGTACCTTTACATGGTATGCACCAAAACAGCCAGTGTTTTATCTGCTTTTAAGTACCTTTTTTGGGTCAAGTTGACCACTATAATAACTGGAAGGAACAGCAGAGAGCTCCTGCCTTCCTTTCCACTCCTCACCAGGTTTCAAGGTGATGGGCTTTTCCACAGCAGCAGCCTCAACGCATAGCATGCGCTTAAACTCATCATCCCCAAAATCAGGGATTGCCTTTGCCTTTTTGTCCCAGGGATTCCAAACCACTGAAGAGAAAGAGAGAGAGAAATATATATATATTGTTAACGACAACCAAGAGCTATTGAATTATGCAAGTCAAAACCACTTATGTTAACGGAAAACTGTGGGGTACAACATATTCCTCAATTCAGTTAATTCCATAATCAACCTGATTCTGATTTAACCAACAAATCGTTTTTCACCATTCCAACGGGAGAGAAAGTCAACGTTTTAAAATTACATGGCTATTACCCAAACTGACAGGAGAAAGATGTATCTCCATGGAACACGTGCAGAGGCATGGAATAAACAAAAAGAAATAGAAGTCCATAATAATATCCATTCCAGGTGGATTTTTGGATTCAAATAAAAAATAATAATGAAATTTCAAGTGATGGTTATTAAACTCAAACAATTCCAAGGTTCATATCTACACATTTTCTGAGTACAGAAAAGAAATTATGATAGTATCACAAGGCTCCATGTGAAGATATGCAGGACAGATTATCAAGTTCTATCCTCTCTGCACAAAACACATGCATGCTGGTAGTTCATTAATTCAGTTCAACTTTACCTCCTATTCTACCTATAAGATAACTTCAATCCCTTAATCAAATTGCTAGCATAATAATAATAAATATATGAAAGGCTAAACTCACCAGCATCAGGAAGTCCATCCTTCCGCAATACAAATGTCCGTTTCTTCTCATGATCCAGAATCGCAATTTTAGTGGGTGTACTGACATACATTTTGTCCACCTTTCCACCAAAAAGTACCAAAATATTACTAACAAATCAACAAACCCCACATATTCCACTGGAGAGAAATGATACTAACTTCTGATTCAAACGTGATTGCATCCCCTTGTTCAGTAAATCGTTTTCTATTTTGCAGGTTATCTAGATAATCCACCGTCTCGAGACCTTCTACGCGCACTTCACTGATCACAACCAAAATTTAGCATAAGGTGCCAGAATATGAGCTAGAGTTCTGCTAAATTGAGTTTTCAGGACCTTAGTTGCCTGAAGTGGGGGTAGGGGCAGCGGCAGGGGCAGGGGCAGGGGCAGGGGCAGGGGGGAGTGGGGCACATAGATGAGTCCCAATACAGGAGCATTTATGTATTTTATATAAATATATTATAAACAATATTTTTTATGCTTAGTTGTATATATTTATCTTAATGTCTACATTACACTACCACTTAAATTGTTAAACCCAAGTATAGTAATTTCTCATAGAAAAACATAAGAATTCATCACCAATCTCCCATGAAGCATAGGCATAGATACAACACGACAAGGACATGTCAACATGGCAAGTTTCAAAAAAAATAAGACACGGACACGGTTCAGACATGCCACAAATAATTATGTCTTCATATTATAATTATATTGTATAGTTATAAATGTGCACAACATATACAAAATTAAATAATTACTTTATACTAAGTAATTTTTGTATCTAACTCTCTTACATGAATTTTTAAACGTAGTTGAAAATCAGACAAACTATAGCAAACATATGTAAGTGCAACTTTTGTAATAATTACTTTATTTATACTAAGTATTTTTTGTATCTAATTCTCTTCCATGAATTTTTTAAACGTAGTTACAAATTAGACAAAATATAGCAAACATATGTAATTGCAACTTTTGTCTCATCCTCCTTAGCCATCTGCTAATATTTTTACGAATCTTTTTTCATTTTTCATTTAGTTTTATGTGAAACTTCTATAGAAAATATTCTTAATAATTAATACATTTTTTAAAGGTATATATAAGATATTTATGGCCAAGAAGTGACGAACCCATCACAAAATGAGTTTTTGACACATGTCCAAAATTAAGATTTTTATTTTTACTTGTGGACATGGAAAAAAGAGTATTGGACACACGTCCGAGAAGAAGTGTTAGTGTCCAACACTATGTTATCAAAAAACGCTAATACCCTAACGAATTACATATTGGTACACACGTTCCAAAATACGGTACACTTGCGTTCCAAAACGGTAAATTTAGCTATCTAAAACGATCCCAAAAGTTTTTTCCAATAAATTTCCTTAAACGTTTCCTTAGGAGGAAAAAATCAAATATAATGAATTAAAATCTAAGGTAAGTTACGTTTTGACAAGGCAAAACATAAAAAATGGGTCATACTACTCATAGAAATGTTTTGCTACATGAAGAAGAAAAACTAAATTTTATTAGATGCGTAATAGTTAAAAGAAAATTACTCTAAAAGTACCTTAAATTTACAAGTATAATATATACTAGTCTACCTCTATCGTACCACATTTTAGAGCATGTGACATACCACGTTTCCGCTCCCGTTTCCTGTACCGGAATGATCCACATTCCAGGTAACATAGGTCCAACACAAGCATGTCACCTTCTTAGAAGTGTCCATTTTTCTTAGCCAATAACATATATCTTTACTCAATATAGAATCGAAATTAAAAGATTAATCAAAAAAATTTCATCCTTCAATTCCTAAAAGGAAAGCCAAAATCTGAGATAAATATTTGTCCATTACAAATTTTTTTCTGCCTTGATAGCTTTTCTTTTATTTCTTTGGAATTCATGTGTTCGAGTGGTCCCATCTCAGTTGAAACTGTGATTCTATCTCATCAAGAATGCAGTTCTAACAAGATTCTTACTCTGAACAGCGGAATCAAGGTCCTAAAGCCGAAATGTTACCTCCCAGGAGATGATTCCTGCAACTAAGTTATGGACTGTTTTTTACCCAGGTAGATTTTAGATATATATTGTCCTGAGAACTTTACAATATTGAAGGAGCTAACATCTTTTGTTAAGAAGGGGAAAAGAAGAAGTTACATATCAAAAGCTATATATCATTACTAGAAGCAGGCAGAATCCTCAAGTATTGGAGAACTGCAGTGACAAAAGACATTCTCAAAGTATTCCCTACACATTCTGAACATAATTTTTAAATTATTTTATAACAAGAGGTATGGTTGTCAAATTGAAAATTATATCGTGAATTGAAATACTTATTTTGTCAATCATGAATTGAATCGAATCAAGAATCATTAAGATTCAATACAAGCTATAAAAAATAATGTTAAATTATATATGTGAAATAAAATTGATTTTGGCACATGTTATAAAAATAGTTCTTATACAAGGACATGATCACACTGTTAAATTGAGAAAACAATGCCTTCATAGCAAGATGTGGGTCCAAATCCCACAAACCATAAAATTAATCTCTCTTGACATTCAAAAAATGAACTTAGGAACCCTATATAAAGTATAATAATAAGAATGAATTAACTGGAATTTATTTTAAAACCTGAAACATTTTAAAATGTATGTATGTTGATTGTTAAAAAAAATAGTTGTGGAACTATTAGATTTAATTGACTTGACCCTTGTACTGTCGAACCATATTTCATTAAACTTAATTCATGGATGCAAGTTACTTTAACATTAAACATCTCTAGAAAATATATTATGATGTTTTTTTTAAGGAAACAAAATGAGAAAAAAAAATGGATGCAAGTTACTTTAACATTAAATATCTCTAGAAAATATATTATGATGTTTGTTTTAAGGAAACAAATGAGAGAAAAAAAAAAAAACTGTTCAAAACATGATGGGTCTGGTTAAATCCTATTAAAAACTCCCTGATCACCAAAATAATAACAAATAATGCATAGGTATTGATTATTTTCATACTAAACAATCTTAGAAGTTGAATTATAAAATTTCATCAAAAAAGAGAGAAATTGTCAGAATATGTTCGAAAAGATAGTTTCAAGAATTGCATGAATCATAAAAAATGAATTGAAATGGAATCGAGCAATTCATCATAGATTCATTTCCAAAATAGATTCGCCTATAGATTCGTATCAATTTTGCATAAATTGCAAATTGAATCGTGATTCTGATAACAGATCCAAGAAGTAATAACAGCACATTCAACAGCACTGCAACGGGACAAAGATTTTTATTCTTAAAAAACAAAAACAAAAAAAGGCGTTACCCAGTATCGTCCTGCAAATGCAAGGTCCTATGAGGGTTAGATTACAGTCTGACCCCCTCCCACATTATGAGGGTTAGATTACGGTCACTGCCCTCAAGTTGCCTGACAACAGCTAAAGAATCACACAGCATAAAAAGTAAGATGACAGGAAGGAGAAGTATAGACTGTTATAGAACCTGATATCAGAAACGGAGAAATAGTTGTGATAGGCAAATGTGAATGTAAATGACTTTCCATCTGTGTTAGTATTTCTAATGCGGGATGACAACATCAGATCTCCTCCAGATCGCAAGGAAACCCTTTGGCGAATTTCATATCTGCAAGTCACCGAATTCTGAAATATTACTTGATTCATGTCCAACAATAGAACACAGTCACAGTGATCATTGATATACGACAAGAGAACCCTAACAAATTGAAACAAGCATTTGTGTAGAAACAAAGCAGGTGTAAACATACATGCATATTTTTAGCAGAAGCCAAAATAAAACATAAAAATTGAAATTTTCTGAAGAGACAAGAAAAATGCTACATCTAAGCTAACATTGTACCCAATAAACTAACAAGGTTGCCACAAGCAAAAAAAATTAACTTAATGTTTGACAGAATTATGACTCAGAGAAAGCATGAAGCTCAAATAACTCGATCAAAATGCCTTTCTAAAGGGTGATTATGAGGAATAGTGGATAGAATTAAACATGTTATCAAATTTGAGTTGTGCACCTGTGAGGCCACATCTTCACACCTTCTTCAGTGTGTTCAAGTAATAAATCAATACAAGCTTTGTTGAGGCTATTTGTTGGAACAGGAGGAGGATCAGGATCGATACTCCAAAACCTACTGCTCACATGTCCATGTAGTTCTAAAGGACCTTGGCTTCCAAACTGCATATATTAGATAGTAATCTCAGAAAGTGTAACCTATTAAAAAAAAAAAAAAATTGTAGAACAAAAGGTTATAACATACTTGAGGAAAACAGATTGGAATACCTCCACGTATAGCCTTTGGAGGCACGAAGGTAGCCTGCTTGAAACAGAAAAATGTTTTACAAAAGAGAAAATAACATATATAACTATGCTACAAAAACTGAAGAAAGCTCATACATGTTCATTGTCATTCATGGGAGCAAAAAAAAAAATCATAGTTGAATCTGAGAAAATAGCTTCAGAAAGAATGAAGAACATAACCCCATAAAGCAAGGGGCAGTTTAAATGCAAAGAATGGAACTTGACTTGCAGGAAAGAGAAAAAAAAACTCAATCACTATAAATAAATAAATAAAAATATTGTCCCATTAAGTACTATTTATGTCCAACTTATTTCAGTCACAAAAATTAAGGAATATGCCATATTCAACCTCTTAATATATGTTATTTCACCCAGTAAGGTAATACATGGATCTTATTACAGTCAAAGCTCCATGGCAGTTACATATGATGCATGTAAAAATTAAGAAACAAGTTTTAAGTGTCTATTGCCAATAAATAAATAACACAATTGCCTTGGACATAACCAGGGTATGGAGTTGGATAGAGCCAACCCAATGGATTGAGGTTAAGGCTTCTTGTGTTGAGTTCAGCAGTAAATTGGAACTACTAGTACAGTAACAGAACCAAAAGCCTTACGTATGAAATTATTTACAAACATAGGCAGCTAAAACTAATGAGAGACAATGGTTACGCTTCAACTAAGTTCCTCATCTGCAACAAGACTTTGAGGAAACTATATTGATCATGTCTGGGTAAATGAGTTTGAAATTAATGAACTTCATTAAATGAGAGCTTCACAAAATTCAGGTCTAGAACAGTCCGAGTGGCATAGTACAAGAATTCATAATGGTGACTGGATTGTGTTCGTTATCTGAAATTTGCCAAATGATTTGATATTTTTTAGAACAGAAAGCAGTTTTTGAAAACAAAACCTAACTTCTTTTTTTTCCTTAAGGAAGAACAGATATACAAACTTAAAACTCTTTTAGTGAGTAACTAGAATCATCCTTAGCTAAGATTTTAATGTTATGGAAGTTCTAAACCATAATGATAAAGAAACAAGATTAAAGTGAATTACAGTACCTTATTGCTAACGAAAAGCAACTCTTCCCCATGATCATTCTTCCATGATGTAACTTGACCGCCATACAGATACACCTATTTAAGCAAAAATATGAATGTGAGTAGATTCTGATATACATGATTTTAAAGCTTATGTTAAAAGATACTTGAATGATTTCAATCTAATACTAAATGCACAAGATGATTTCATTGACACTAACATGGGAACACAGTGAGAAACAGAATAATGCATTAAAATTAGTCAGAAAAAGAAATTAGAGAGGAACGAAAAATGTGTTCCCATGGGGATGAATACAAAACCTAGTAGTCAAGCAAGGCAATAGACATGTGCAAACCCTACATGCCCAAATGAAGTCAATATGTAAACAAACATCGTACAAAATCAGGGGCATAAAAACATGAAATCCTCACCAAGAGGTCAAGGGCCATACGAGTCTGCCTCATCCTCAAGGGTGCTAACAGAAATACACTGACAGTTAATGAGTCAGGTAAGATGGGCATAACTGCAACAATAAGTTGGAGGCTAATTCCTCATTCACATTAAAAATAATTAATGTCAGCAGTTAAAAAGTTTATGAATGTAGAAGGACAAACTATCCTTGGATAAAAGAAGAAGGAAAAGGACTAGCTTTCAAGAAAAATACATTTTTGGTTATAATGCGCATGTACTACTATCTACAGGGTTTCTTTTTCTCTTTCTTTTGATTTTGTTCTTTGCCATCTGTAATTTTGGTTTGTATTTTATAATTGTAATAGTTATCAAACTTGAACATGGGAACTTCTATTGTAGTTGGCTAAACACTAATTGCTTGTCGATTGTTACGATCAATCCCATAGCTGGACGAATCCAGTCAAGAAGTTCTAAAGCGGCCAAGGTTCAGAATCTGAGGCATCAACAAGCAACAATTGTTGCAATGTTAAAAGGCAAAAATTGGTAGTTTTAGCTCTTATTTTGTCAATACAGCTGGAAAAAAAATAATTGATTTGCACTACCAACCATATTATACCTTTCTCTGCATAAATAAACAGCAGAAAATATCAAGCCCCTTCTCATAATTCTCTATTGCTATACTTTTCCCACGCTCACCTCATATGAACTAAACCTAGTCATCTCTTTCAAAGTTCCACATCAGTTACTAACAACTGCCAGTTATAAGAAAAATATATGCACAAAATAAAACTGAAGGCACCCCCTTAGGATTCAAAGCCCCCACCCCATGGATCAAACTTTCTGAAAACACGAGGGAAATGACAAAAAAACATTGGAAATGTATGGAAAGGTTTGAAGAAAAAAAAAACCGAAGCCATATAAATGTATATGCAAGCTTAACAATTAAATAATTGAGCATGTTTAAGGTCTACACATCTCTTGGCATAAATGGCATCAATAAGAACCAAAAAAATAGTTAAATTAATAACAAATCAATCTTATCAAGTACAAGTTTGTACATTCCTAAATGTGCATAAGATTCCAACCCAATAAAATTTACAAAATTTTCAAAAATAATAATTTACAATATGAATACTAAACAATGGTCAAAGATTCCCAAGGTGTTTTGGAAACATACAGTTTTTTTTTTTTTTTTTTTCTTTAAACAATTAGTTGGGTAGAGGATAAGAAATGCTAATCTAGTAAGTAGTAGGGATAAAAAAAGTAAAGTACAAGTAATAAACTTTTTATTAAATAAAATGTACTCATAATAACAAGTTAAGAGAATAAGTTACTTAACTATGTTCATTTTCTTTTCAACTCTCTATCACTCTTTTCTATTTACTCATATTTTCTAATAAATTTAAGATTTTTCTTAGTTCTCAACTTCTCAAACATTTTGTTTTAGCAAAAAAAACGGTAGATAGAAATAACACTTGTTAGATGTTCCTATTAAGTGTTGAGACAACTCATTGTTTCGGAATGATTCGTAGTATTTCAATGAAAACACTATAATTTTAGTTTTCCACTAATGTTTCATGTCAGTTTCCTGACACAAAAACATTTCAAGCCTTCAGCCATTTTGATAGAAATGCAACAAAAGTTTGGTCCTTGCCCCAACCCCTGCTAAACCCTTGTCATCCATTCGGTCATATAACTACTAACCAATGCATACTAATCACTGCCTTCATTCTTAATTCACCTCTCATAATGAACAAGAGTGTGTGCACATTTATGAAACATGGGTACTTCGACAAACATGTCGTACCCAAATCAGGTACTAATACTTGACATGGTACTTCTGGATACGTACCAAATACACGAAACACATACCCATTTTTTTTCTTAATCTTTGTTGTACCTCACAAGTATCTAGTATATACCCAAATCATACCTCAGTTGAAAAAGTTATACATTGAACTTTTTTTTTTATGCTTGGCATGATTTTAAAATTAAACTTTGGATTGTAAGTTATTTAATATAATGACATTTAGGCTTCACTTGGCAAGTTAGGTTTATAGTAAAAACCACTATAAGTTGTCACATCACTCTCTCTACTTTTTACTCATATTTTTGTAAAAAGTCAAAAAGCCAACTAAAATAATCAATTCCCAAATGGGGCCTTAATGTTGGTTTCTACATTACTTTTGGCATTAAATGTGAATTGTAGGTTAGATCTTAACCAACTAAACTATTTAACTAATTTTTGCATTAATTCGAATTGAAATTTTTTTTATATTTTTATTTTTTACAAACGTATATAGTTGTCTATGTTATACGAACTCTTCAAAATAAATCAAATACCCGTGTCGGACACCCGATACTCGGACAAGGGTATGGGATGTGTTGGATACTTTTCATCAGACATTTTTTATATAATTGTATTTAACACTATTATTATATGTACATATTGTTGTATAATTGTTATAAATGTCTTTTTGACACTATAAGTTACATATAGCATCATTTTATCTTACATTCTTGATTAAAAACATAAAAATATAACATTTTTTTGCTGAATTCGTGTACCTTTAAATTTATAATTCGATGAGTCTGACCTCTAAATACATACCCACACCCGACACCCGTACCCAGTCCATATAACATAGATAGCCGTACCCATACTCCTACCCTATTTTTTTAGATTTTACCATATCGACGTACCCATACTGAACAAATACGAGCAGCAGTACACGTACATGTGCTTCACAAGTGCACATGACAACCAAAAAAAAAAAAAAATCTCACACATGTTTATGATAATAAAGAAAAGCTGACAGATATTAGTTATTTATGGGACAATTTTTCTAAAGGAAAAATGCATGATGCAACTTCAAATATTAGTTGCATGAAGCAAAACCAGGAACAGTAACAGGAGCAGGGGCAGGGGAGCAATGGCACATATACGAGTCTAATGTTTGGAGCACCTATGGCAATGTTCATATATTTTATCAAAAATATACTAATATATTAAAATATTGTAAGATTTTTTTATTTTATTTTTTTGCTTAGCAATAATATATGAGTTAAAATATGAATAAATATTTACCACAAATTATTTTTTGTAGATATAAATAAATATTAAGTAAACACAAAAGTGATATAATAAACTTGAGATAATTTTTACTATAGTCTGATGGCTGTTACATATTATCTCTTTTAGGGTGAATTTTTTTTTTTTTTTTTTTTTTTTCGGGATTCATGTGTTCAAGAGATTCCAAAGCGATGGTAGCTTGATTTTTGCTTTGAATCATAAAATTGCAGTTCTAGAGCATATTCAAGGCTCCTGAAACTAAGCTAAACCAAACCAGTGATGGCTCAAGATCCACATGTACTAAAAAAAATTGTTTTCTCCAAATTAATGACACCAACCTCCAAACTGCATAACACAAGCAAGCAAGCAAGCAAACAATTCATAAATACTCAAAAAATGGTTAAATGACCCATCAACTAAAACAATTTTAAATTTTATACATCATGTAAAGTTTTCATTTCTATACCTATATTAAACTACTATCAAAAAATGGCATGTGGTCCCCACAAAATGCAAATGGGTTTTCAGAATTATGTACTTATACAAACAACCTAATCTCCCAATTAAATATAACCCAGAAAAATTTGTCAATTAATTTGCTAAAATTCATTAAAAAAGCAACAACAATATTGTAAAAAATCCAATTCAAGCATGATAACAACATATTATTATTATTATTATTATTATTATTATTATTATTATTAATGAAAGTACATTGATATGGATAGTACCTCAACAGAACTCCCACGAACCTCCCTCAAGACCACCTTGTCGAGGCCATTAATGCCCTTACACCGCTCCACAAACACCGTCTCGCCCGACATCGCATCGCTCCACTCCACAGATCCTTAAAGCCAAGAGATTTTCACACACACGCGCGAATGCGCTCCCTCTCTCCCTCTCTCTCTAATATTGATGATGTTGGACAGTCGGAGGAACACAAATGTAGTTTGGGTTTATTTGCCATTTTAAAATCGATCCGGTTCGGTTTAGTTTTTAATTTCGTTTGAATCATATTTTTTTTTTTTTTATACATAATTTTTAACCTATTTCTTAAAATAACTTTTAAAATTTGAAAATAAGATTGGATTGGTTTGATAATTTGAGCTTATTTAATGGTTTATTTTGGCATCTATATTAAAAGTTAATTTTAAATTTTTTGACTTTTTTAAATCACATCACTTTTTTTTTTTTTTACATAATCAAAAAATTAACTTTTAACTTACTTCTCAAAATAAGCCAATGAACATTGTTATTAGCATCTCATTTATTACTTTTGGATTCTTATTTTTTATTATAATAATAACTTCAAATAATATTACTAAAAAAGACCTCAGTTATTTTAAAACACATCTCACAATTAAGTCTACACACTAACTTAATCATAAGATAAGATTTATGAGAGTACTCACCTCCATCACCACCCACACGCTTCAAAAACTTCAAAACTTAGTAGTGAATAAGAAATTCATAAAATTCGCAAATCAAACCGGTCCAATCAAATTCGGTAGGTTTGATTTAGTTTTTTGAATTCGTGGTTTAGTTTTGGATTAAAAAATTAAGGAACCGTTCCCAACGAATCGGTTCTAAATTTCAATTCACGATTCTGAATTAGAACCGATCTGAACTGTATGTAATTTAATCCATATACATACCATGCACCCCTGATGCATGCCATGAAGTTGTTTCTGTGAAGCAGTGTTGTTTTTATTCTTGTTACTTCTTTTATTTTAGTTTTGTAATTATTATTGCCACAGATAATATTTGAGTTTTTGTGCCTGATATATGTTGAATAATATATTTATTTACTACATATTATATTTGTTTAAAATTAATAGTGGAACATTATACATGTTTATATTTTGAAAAATCATAGGCATATTAATGTTGAAATGAAAATATTATGATTTTTCTTTTTGAATAGATTATGTGAAACCATGGTTCCAAATTGAGCCGAACTATATTTAAATGGTTTGGTTCGGATTGGTTCCATAATTTAAATGGATTAGTTTAGTTCCAATTTTTATGGAACCGTAGACGACAGATTGGTCCTACTTTAACCCCAAATCAAACCAATCTAAACCATGCTCACCCCTATCAAAACTTACCAACTCTCAAAATCTTGAGAACCATCTGCTTGCGATATTCTGAAGGCAATAGTGGCAATCATTCGATTTTACACACTTCTTTGGCAATGGCAATGAGTAGAAATTTTTCCGACAATCATAATTCCATAAGACGAACGGAGTACAACAATGTAAGCTCAGAAAAGGTTTATAACTTAGATAGTGTTTACAGCTCAGAGGAGGTTGGCCTTGTAATGATAAATCCTCGTTTGGCAAGTGAGTTGGGTTTAGATTGGGAATAAAAAAAACACAAAAGGCTAAATAGGCTAAATAAGTCAATAAAACAAAATGTCACATTCAAACCATAATCATTTCACTTTTTTCTTTCACAAAAGAGCAAAAAAGTCAAAAAAATCAAAAAGTTCTTTCCAAACGAAGCTAATTTAGCCAGGCTAAATTAGCCAAAAAAATCAAAAAGTCAGACTAAAAAAGTTCTTTCCAAGCCAAGCTAAATTAGCCAAAAAATCAAAAAGTCAGGCTAAAAAAGTTCTTTCCAAACGGAGCTAATTTAGCCAGGCTAAATTAGCCAAAAAATAAAAAAGTCAGGCTAAAAAAGTTCTTCCCAAACGAACCCTAAAGTTTCTCCAAAAACATTGAGAAAAATGGTAAAAATGGTTCAACTTCAAAAACACGTAGAAGTTTACGTTTTCTAAGATTCAGGAACACAAGGTCGAATATCAGTTATTTGTTCGGTAATACAGGCTCGAACATAGGTTATTTGTTCAAAAACACAGGTACGAACGAACAAGGAAATTTCTTAAAGTTTGAAGATTAAACTTGTGCACATGCACAAGAGTTCACGTTTTCTAAGGTTCGGAAACACAAGGCCAAACATTAGTTATTTATTCAGCAACACAAGCTCAAACATAAGTTATTTGTTTAGGAACATAGGTTCAAACAAGAAAATTTCTTAAAGTTTGATGAATGAAGAGAGAAAGATATCATCGTGTAACTTGTGAAGATAGGTTTCACATCAACAAAGAAGCTCATCTTCACTTGTGAAACTTATTGGGTTATTGATATTTTGAGCTTATTTAATGGCTCATTTTGGCATCTAGATTAAAAGTCAGCTTTTTAATTTTTTTGACTTTTTTGGATCACATCACATCACATCACATCTTTACTTTTTTGCACTTTTTTTTAAAAAAGTAAAACAAGTTAGCGTTTAATTTACTTACCAAAATAGGCCAATGAATGTTATTATTAGCATCTCATTTATTACTTTGGATTCTTGTTTTTTTATTATAATAATAACTTCAATTAAAATTACTAAAGAAGACTTCAATTATTTTTGGACACCACATCTCCCAATTAAGTCCACACACCAACTTAATCATAAGATAGAATTTATGAGAGCACTCACCTCTATCACCACCCACACACTTCAAAACTTAGGGTTGAGTAAGGAATCCATAAAATTCGCAAATCGAACTGGTCCAATCAAATCAGGTAGGTTTAGTTTGGTTTTTTGAATCCGTGGTTCAATTCTGGATTGAAAAATTGAGGAACATTTCCCGCAAATGGTTCTGAATTTCAATTCGCGGTTCCAAATTAGAACCAATCCAGACCGTATGTAACTTAAACCATATACATACCATGCACCCCTGATGCATACCATGAAGTTGTTTCTGTGAAGCAGTGTTGTTTTTATTCTTGTTACTTCTTTTATTTTAGTTTTGTAATTATTATTGCCACAGACAATATTTGAGTTTTTGTGCTTCCTATATGTTGAATAATAAATTTATTTATTAGATATTATGTTTAAGTTAATAGTGGAACAATATGCATGTTTATATTTCGAAAAATCATAGGCATATTAATGTTAAAATGAAAATGTTATGATTTTTCTTTTTGAATAGATTATGTGAAACCGTGGTTCCAAACTGAGCCGAACCGTGTTTAAATGATTTGGTTCTTATTGGTTTTCATGATTTAAATGGATTGGTTTAGTTCCAATTTTTATGGAACCGTAAACAACAGATTGGTCCTAATTTTATCCCAAATCAAACCAATCTGGACCATGCTCACCCTTATCAAAACTTACCGACTCTCAAAATCTTGAGAACCCTCCGCCGATGACATTCCGGAGGCAACGGTGGCAATCATTCGATTTTACACACTTCTTTGGCAATGGCAATAAGTGGAAGTTTTTTCGGCAACCATAATTTCATAAGACGAACGGAGTACAACAATGCAAGCTCAGAGGAGGTTCATAACTTAGATAGTGTTCGCAGCTCGGATGAGGTTGGCCTTATAATGATAAGTCCTCATTTGGCAAGTGAGTTAGGTTTAGGTTAGGAATAAAAAAGCACAAAAAGGCTAAATAGGCTAAGGCCTCGTTTGGGGAACATGCTATTTTAGTAATTTTTTTGCTTTTTACGAAAAGATGTGCTGAAAAGTAGAGAGAGTGATGTGATAACTTATAGAAACTTTTTAGCTAAAACTGAAAGTTGCCAAACGAAACAAAATGTCACATCCAAACCATAATCATTTTACTTTTTCTCTCACAAAAAAGCAAAATAGTCAAAAAAAAAATCAAAAAGTTATTTCCAAACAGAGTTAATTTAGCTAAGCTAAATTAGCCAAAAAATCAAAAAGTCAGGCTAAAAAAGTTCTTCCCAAGCAAACCCTTAAGTTTCTTCAAAAATATGAACAAAAATGGTAAAAACGGTTCGACTTCAAAAACATGTAGGAGTTTACGTTTTCTAAGATTCGGGAACACAAGGTTGAACATTAGTTATTTGTTCGGAAACACAGCCCCGAACATATGTTATTTGTTTGAAAACACAGGTCCGAACGAACAAGGAAATTTCTTAAAGTTTGACGGTTAAACTTGTGCACATATGCAGGAGTTCACATTTTCTAAGGTTCGGAAACACATGGTCGAATATCGGTTATTTGTTCAGCAACATAGGCCCAAACATTGGTTTTTGTTTGGGAACATAAGTTCGAACAAGGAAATTTCTTAAAGTTTGATGGAGATCAAGAGAGAGAGAGATGTTGTCGTGAAACTTGTGAAGATAGGTTTCAAATCAAAAGAGAAGCTCATTTTCACTTGCGAAACTTATTTTTCTTCTTATTAGATTTGCCATGAGAGAGTGCGATAGAGATATCGTCGTGAGAGAGAGTAACTGAGATACCACCATGAGAGTGAGAAACGTGATCGACAGGGAGATTTCCACGGTAAAGTTCAAATTTAAACTTTTTGGGTTTAGAGAGATGAATAGTTTTTAGAGGTGTGCTAGAGGGTGTGAAATTTTTAGAAGGGTAATTTTGGCATTATTTGTGGGGATGAGAGAAATTTTAAGGGTTTTGAAATTTATAAGTGGAGGTCCAAAAAATGGAGGGTCCAAAGTAATAAATTGAGTGCTAATAGTATCACTCTATTTAAAAAGTTCTAATCCCAGTCCGACTTAGCTTGCCTATTTATA